>JACDJE010000078.1:1110995-1212305 GCA_016647715.1 Pavo muticus
TCATTGACAAAGTCAGCTGATACATTTCCTAAGGCTATGGGGTTATTTTTGGTTTGTTTTCATTTTTTAAAGCAGCAATAAATAAAAAGCTTACACAACTAACATTAACATCATAAAGGTTTGCCTCTATTTCCTTCACTCTGAGTATTTTATTCATTTTTCACTTCATTATTCTTGTGTATTAGAATTATCTTTCAATTAATATCCTTCAAGCTGCTCCATTCACTGTTTTGAAGACAAGTTTAAATATTGAGATTATATATTTTAATATTTTTGGAAGCTTGAGGCAAAGCTTTTCAAAAGCATGAGGACATTAAGATATTCAGAACACATTTTAAGGCAACCGAATTTCAAAAGCTCTTGAAAAATCAGGTCCACTAAGAAGGTCCCAATCTCAGGACATAAAACCACTGTGGTTATTGCCTAGTGGTCTAGCCAGTCACTTATCAATCCAAATAAGACGGCCAATGCAGAGGAGATTCATTCAGTCTACTCCAATAAAAAAAATAACAAAACAAAACCCACACCAGTAATTTTACCAAATACATTTTTTTTATTAATTATACAGAAAATACATTGAGTGGGATCAGGCAAAATCAACTACTGAAAATGTGATTTAAATGTGGCCAACATGAGAAATGTGTAATTTATTACAGGCTGTGCCATAAAGGGTGTCACAATAACCAGCAGCAGTAAGCAGTCACCAGGTCAGCTGTCTCAGGCCGAATAGCCCCATCAGCACTCTGCCTTCATTTCACCTCATGCTTGATAATATCTGTAAGAATACTTTTTTTTTTTCCAAGGCATGATTACGTGAATGTAATGGAATTGATCCATCTTTTCAATTATTTCATTTAAAAATTTCACTGGGTCATATTTACTTATTTAGCATTATCTTAAATTCCTATTTATTTCTTATCACTTAGCATATTTAACATTTAATGCATTTTTAACATTGTTTAATATTAAAATAATGTTTCACCAAAGTATGAATCTCCTTTTCCAGCAATTTTAATTCTATCACCACAATCATGTTAAATAAATTCATTGCTTAAGTTAATTTCAAGTTTAAGTACAAACACCTGTTAGTTTATAGATTATTTTGCATATTGGTGTCAAGGCAGCACCTTTCCTGCTATGTGATTTTTACATCAGGTTACTAATTGTAGAAAATATCTGAAATCTGCTCTAAAATTTGCACTTCCCATTAGAAGAGCATCATTTCATTTGGTCAGATAGATAAAGAAGTTCTTACTCCAAATGGGCCAAAGCCACATCCTGGAGAAATTAAATGGAAGGTTAGGTTTGAAATTAACAATTGATTTCTCCACTTGAGGTTAGCCAAAGATGTATTCTACATTCTGTGGGAATGGCAAAGGATGTCAGCATTCAAGGTCTACATCTAGACTTGAATTAATTCTGTTGCTCGTAGTTAAAATGAGCCTTCCATTTACACTGCTGCTATTTATTAATGTTACCTAATTTATAACAATGCATTCCAGATTAGTCACTGCATTTGCACCAGATTCTAAATGTAATACGTAGCTATTTATATATGGAAAAATCCTAGAGTTTTCTACACTATTCTACACTGCTCCTATAGGTGCTTTCTAAAGAATGAGCTTGCTATGTTTGCAATCATCAGCAATAAAATTTTACTATGTTCTGAGCTTGGGAGCAGTATGCCCAATTGCTGTGAGGAGTGATTCATAGAGATGAACAAAATCTTGGCAGCTAAAAAGGAAACCAAGCCAAGCTTGCCTGTTTTCATTACTAGCTATGAACTCTGACCAGATATGCTCTGATCTAATAAACCTTTCAAAGGAATCTGTGCAGACAGTAAATTCTGTGTCAAAATCAGGTGCACCTCAATGGCTGAAGCTGAGTTTTTACATAGATGTTCTGATGTTATTTGATATCAAAATGAAACTCAGATAGAAAAATCACCTAGAGAGAAAACAAATGTTGTAACAGAACTCTCACTTTCTCAAAGTGAAATACTGTTTAACCAGAGATGATGGAGAGAGGTAGCAGCAAGGATGCTCAGAAGAAAGAGCTTCCCCACCCCCAAGCATTCTGCACTCAGGTGAACCAGAAGAGCCTCAGCACAACTCACCCATTACTGTTTCCAGAGAACCTGGTTAAACCTCTCACTGCCCATGGGAGCTTAGCAAACTTATTCCATGACTGCTCTTTCAAAGAAGTGTTAAGATCTGTAATTAATAGCTAAATCTTTGTGTAGTTTATTTTGAAAGTGAAAAGTTTCCCACTGACAATTACTGCACATTGACACAACAGAAAGGTATTCTTGTTTTCAAATGTTTGCAGCAATGAAGTTAAAAGTTAACAGCCATTAAAATAGGTCTTATCACTCCCATTCCCTTGGAAACTTCCCACTGCAGTACAGACAGTCCCGCAGGATGTATGGCAGTACAGCAGAAGTTACTTGCTACGTGCTGCTGTTTAACACTGCTCCAGCCATTGACCTTTTCTGAACAGCGGCCTCCCCTCAGCCCCTTTCTACACTTGAGCAGTCACGCTATTATTTAGAAAGTGGGTTTCCCAGCAGGAGAGGTATGACAACAAAACACGCCGTTGGCTCAGCAACCCAATGTTGTCAAAGCTGAATATCAGGCTGGAACAGGACTTGATATTCCCTATAATACACTCATTAACTGTTTGACTTTTTCTACTTCCTAGGAAGATTAAAGTGTCAATGCAAAACAGACAATCCTAGACCACCTAGGATTCTGCTACATCCGTTTACTAACGGAAACGTGTGTATAAGTAGAAACCAACCTCCTGCATGCTGACCAGAGTACATCCTATTCAATTAAACCAATTAAAAGTCATTAACATTAGCAAACACTTTTCTGGTAGGTACACTGCTTCTGGAGTGCACTTTGTCTGCAGAGTTTTAGAACAGGCAGTTCCCGTGCCCAAACATCCCCACCTCCTGCTGAATTCCCAGGCTGACAAGTTGCTGCCATGTTTTCACTTTTACAACCAAATAGTTGTTATTCTACTCGTTTTTCAGTACTGTGTATTTTCTGTTGCTGTTATTCTTAATAACAATTTAAATTGAGCAGCTGCCTACCCATGGATTCCATCAACTAGAATGCAATAACGCCAGAGTTTCCACTGCTTTATGTTCATAGCATTATGCTACAACACATTGTCAGATCCAGTTACATGACTGATATGAAGAAAAAGGTTAAAAAATAAAGTAAAACAGCCTACTTTCACTCTGGCTATTTTCCTGCATTATTTTCCAAGGGCTTTTCATAAAGACCATTATGAATTTATCAAACACTCCAAAAACCAAATTACTCTGGGGCTTTGCTCTGTAAAGACTCATCGTTCCTTTGTGTGTTTGCCAAAATCTTTCCCCAAGATATCACTACATGCAGCCTCAGACGTCCACGGAGAGAATACATACCTTGCCTTAAACATTTAAGGAATACAAATTCAATAAACTAATATTAACTAAAAAAAAACTGTCTTGTTCTATAATAATTATCATAGATAATGATCTATTTTTAATGTCCACAGACAACAATTCCCACTGTAGTCTCGGGAGTTCCTGTGCTAAAACAAATAGAAAATGAGCTTTTACTGATAACTAATCCATGCCATATTTTATTCTGCTCTCACCGAACATGGAAAATATTACTTGCTTCATCCTGCACCAGAAACAAATGATTAAGTATTTATGCAAGACCAAAAGCCGAGTATTCAAAAACATCTTCTGGCCAGTAACAAACTGAATTTTTCTACACATTAGTTCAAATGACAAGTAAGGA
Organism: Pavo muticus; assembly: GCA_016647715.1. Classification (NCBI taxonomy): domain Eukaryota; kingdom Metazoa; phylum Chordata; class Aves; order Galliformes; family Phasianidae; genus Pavo; species Pavo muticus. The sequence goes on from JACDJE010000078.1 coordinate 1,114,799, forward strand.
GGTCCGAGGGTTGGTTTGCATAGTAATATTCAAATCATAACATACACTGACTTATCAGACTACTGTAGCCTAAAGTATTTGGTCTGCTTATGACAAGTATACATTGTACAAATCCTGCTGAGGAAAAAAGGAAGTATTTTTCATTTTACAGTATTACTATTGATTTCAAATTACACAAGGATAAGTTCAGACCAGAAGTTCACACCTAGAGTTTGTATTGCAAAGCAAAGTCAGCAGTCTTTATCTGATAAAGCTGGAATTTCTTAAGTTACTTTCAAATCCATGCAAGGGGAGTCCTGAAGCACGAAGCATCAACTGCCAGGAAACAGTTACAGTATCTATGCAATGACAGAGAACAAAAACATTGACATTGTGGCTTACGAGTAAAGATGATTCAGGTATCTTACCCCACCAGGGTACAATAGACAGAATTGCCTTACTTCTCAGCCATAACATTGCTAGATCAAAAATGTCAAACAAGACCACATTCAAAATATGATATATATATACATATACACACACACACTAAGCTTTCCTGAAAGAATCCCCTTCTTGATTGAAGGACAAATCTTTACAGACTTCACTAATCTTTCCTGCTTTACATCCAGATAAGGCATCTTATTTTCATTCGGTTTGACAAAGAAAGTCCATAACTGTTACAAAACAAATACGCAAATCCCTGTACTACTTGCCAGGTCAAGTGACAGGGCTCACAGAGGTAGGAAGGAGCAGCAATCTCTTTCTGACTGATAGGTTATCTAACCCAAGATGAAAATGAAAAATGCTAAGCCAAATAGCAAAAAGTGGACAGTATAAATTGAGAACAGCAGTATAGACTAGAATGTGTAAGAATGAATACTGGGAATGAGGCTGTCTAATGCCATTAAAAAGTGGAGCACTGATAATGTCAGTATCTGTGGTGACTCCGACATGTTGGCAGAAGTACAAGATGAAAACTCAAGACAAGAAGAGATCCAGACTGTCAGCATGAGACATTAATGCTGGAGGGGACTTCTAGATGACTAAATAAACAAGCGAGACCAGCGTTAAAGAGTCTGCAGTAGAACAGAGATGTCAGCTAGCAGGTGGAAACCTCATATCCTATTCTACCTCTCCAAGGTAATCAACAGCTAGTCAGTGTGTGCAAAGGCCTGATGGAAATCAAGAGGCTCACAGAAACCTCAGGGACAGCTCCACAGACTGTCAGCAGTCAAAGCTGCTGGAAACCGCTAAGAGTTGTGAAGTGCAGTTTGAAAAGGGGCATTCCAGCTTCAGCTGCAGTGGGTCTGCACACAGTGAAGAGGCAAGATCAGCAGTTAATTATTAAATCATGGGTGTCTAGCACTTTGGCTTGCCTGGGCCACAAAGAGCAAAGAAATTGTCTTGGGTCACATGTAAAATATATCATTAATATATATTAAGTAACAAAACATTTTATGTTATTTTTATTTTAAATAATTTAAAAAGAAGGCAACAAAACAAAACTAGCAGGTTGTGCAATTAAAGCAGATATCATTGCTAAATATTAGAATATGACAGTTACTTCATCTGATGCTTCAGGAGCCGTNAACTAGAAACACACCTACCGCAAGAGTATTAGTCTTTAGAAACAGCAGACAAAATGGCCAAAACCACCCATGAGTTCACCTAGTTTTGGACAAACAACGGAAAGAAATCTGGAATACCACTGTTAGCAAACAAACCTGCTAAGAACAGATCTTTGCATATATCAGTCACTGAGCATATTACTGCTCCTGCAGGATATACATTTACATGAGGGCTGCTGATTCAGACACTAAGTGGGAGAATGTTGAATCTAGCTCACAGGATTCTAAACTTAATGTTTATTTTTCTTTCCTCATTTCTGTGTGAGACGTGGCTGACATGCTTACTCTTAATTGCCACGTATCTTACCTAGCTGATAGCAGACTGTAAGTAATACATATCATGCATTATACTTCTATGATTGGAGAGAGAAAAGAATAGACTTCTACAGTCTTATTTTAAGCTACAAAGAGCCTGCTCTCTTGGCTGAGTAACAGTCAGCTTTGTATCTTCCCCTCCTTTACTGTACTGACTGGGGAAGTAATGACTAAAAAAAAGTGTGGTTGACTTAAAGGATTCTTTTTTGTCATAAGTAAAATCCGTAGCATCTTCAGAAACAAGATTCCTCCTCCCCAGAGTATGCTATTCAGAAAAATAAACTGCTGCTTTCTTCTCTATGTCAAACTTTGTTGAGTAGGCTCAATTCTGTATGCGCATGCAGAAGAAAATGTTCTATTCTAACTGGTTTCTTCTGCCTAAAAAACATTACTAATATGCAAATAACGAAAAAAACCAACCAAAGAAAAACCCTGAGACATTAAACAGTATAGTATTTGGGGAGAAGAAAGTAAGGGAAACATCACATTTTTTTTAAATAAAAAGAAAATAAAAAAAACCTACCCACACACACACTTAAATCCTGAGCCCCTCTCTTACTAGAGCAAGGAATCACTGTAAAACATCCCTAAGTATTTATTTCCCAGATGTTTACGGTGAGCCGCAAATCAACACATGATGCCATCTTACCTCCTCCATTCTTGTAGCAAAGATATGGGAATCTCCATACATTTCCCAACCCAATAATCTCCCCTGCCACAGAAAGCACAAATTCAACCTTATTGTTCCAGTGACCTCTTTCATGAACTTTCTTATCATTGCTGTGGACGAGGTTGGTACTTGAAGCTTCTGGATCCAAAACATCTTCTGGCTTGCCGTTAATTATAGGAATAGTCTTTTCAGCTGTCATGGCTGTTCAGCCTAAAGAAAGCAAAAGAAAAATATGCAGATATCAGTTGTTAAAAACAACATTCAAGGACTAAGAAGCTCCTTAGCATATCGTTAGCTTCAAATTATTTGTTACCTACATAAATTTACAGGTGAAAGTGAACAGGGCAATTCCGTAAGGCCAAAAAAGTTGTAAAAGATAAAAAAGTTTATTTATTTATTTATTTAAAGAAGAAAATGTTGTACATGAAAGTTAAAAGGTTTTCAAGTTGGGACAGACATAGTAGGACGTTACTCTAAGGGCTGGGTAGTGAAACCTTTCAAAAAGCCTTCCCCAGGCAGGCGTGCCAGTTTGACTAGCCTCGCAGAGGACGGGGATCTCCTGCATCTTGCAGGCATAAAAATGAGAAGAGAGGAAAAAAGGAATGTGCTGAAGGGGGCCTGATCGGTTCTGGCCTGCCTGGAGAAGCGGGAAATCTCCCAGACTACTCACCCAGGGCTCTGCTTATGCCTGCGCGGTTGGGAGAGGGACTGGCTCTCTAGCCGACACTCGGCTCCGAGCGGACCTCTGCGTGCTGCCGTTCTCCTCTGTTGCACAGGAGGCGCGGGGCACAGCAGCCACGAGCAGCCGGCGGCAGAGGCGGGGATAGCGCGGGCAGCGAGAGGAGAGCGGGGAGCCGGGAAGCCTCGTCCTGCGCTGCGGCTGCCGCCCGGCCGGCCGGCGGCGATAGGATGCTCCCCGAGCCTCGGAGCCGCAATTTGCAAATGCTCAGCCTTCCCCCGAGCGACGGTATAACACCCGCCTCCCCCCTCCGCCCACTTCAGGCTGTCCCAGCGGCTCCCCCCTTCTCCTCCTCTTCTTCTTCCTCCCCCTCCTCCCGGCATCACCGCCCGAGCATCCCCAGCTACTCACTCCCCCGCCCGCCAGGGAGACAGCCGGGGCCGAGCACCGGGCGGCACCGAGCCCCGCGCTCCCCGTATGCGGCTCGGGGAGGGCCCGCAGCTCCCCGCACACCTGCAGCGCTGCAGTGCCCGCTGCTCGCTCAGGCAGCGGTTTGCTGCCTTCTCTTCCTTTTTTTTTTTTTTTTTTCTTCTGCCTCCTTTCCTTCAAGCTCAGGTGTGGCGCATCAAAAAGGAGCCCCGCTGAAAGCAGATACATTAACTGCAGCTGGGGGAGAGGGAGCAGGCAGGGTAGGGGTAATAAGAGCAGGATAAAGAAATGTTCGGGGAGCATTTGGAAAGTGTGGAAACACTATGGGTGCTTTCTAGTTACACTGGAAAATGTAGAAGTAACCCACGTGGGCTTTTCTAACCAGCATTTTGCTTAAAATTTGAGCTGAATAAGCATAAATTGGAAGAAAGAATAGAAAAATAAGAAAATACAAACCATTCTGCTTCAGATTGTATGAAATATTTCAGTGATCTTTTTTTCCCCCATTCTAATCAGCTCTACACACACACACGTAGTTCTGTGGTTCGTTTAGCCTATTCCATTATTCATCTCCACAGCTGGAAAATGGCAAGACATAGCTCATGTTTGCATTTCAAATCTTCCCTCAGATCCATACACTCAGTTGCAGCTACGATCATCAATACTTTGTTCTGCAGCCCCTGGCGATGCACTTGGGACCGCCATCTCTTAAACCCTGGATTAATTTAAGCGCTCTGGAGGATGCTGTCCTGGAGGCAGCGAGCCCTTCCTTGTGAGCTCTCCCCATTACCTTACAACTCCATGGTTTATCACACTGTCAGGAAAACCGTCATCCAATGCTTACTGAAGACAGTCGAAAAATGCCTATGGGCAGATTTTATATTAACTTCACCTGACTTCAGAAATGAGCCTGATTATATCCTACTTGTATACGTAGCCTAAGTACATCTACATATTCAAACTTCTGCTGCGGCTGAAGTTTTATTTTGGCTTTTAAATTATGCATGTCTCAAGACTGGGTGTTGGGGCCTCAGCCTACACTCTGTCAAATGTACTTAGCTGTATTCTCTATCACCTTCATACACACATCTAATGGGCATAGGATGAGGTCCTTTCTTTGCTAATTGATACCCATATGGAGAGAACTGGTCTCTGGTATTCTGTGAAATGAAAAACAGCCAATGGTAGAACTATGATAAAACATTATGCTAACGTGGAAGAATTCATATATATATGTATGTGGGTTTGCTTTGTTAAGGGGGTGGGGGGGGAGGATTTTTTTTGTGTGTATGTTTTTGCTTTGGTGTTTTTCTTGGGTGTGGGAGTGGGGAGGGGGAAGGTTAGGGAGCATCAGGGTTTTTTTGTTTGTTGCTTTGTTTTGGTTTTAATGCAGCTGGTATCTACTAAGGATAGAATAGATTCATATTTTTCCCAACTTGGCTTTGTATAAATCAAACTCAATTTTTANTATATATAGGCAGGTCTTGGTAGTGCTTGCCACTGCTTACAGCAGCAGAATTCCAGCTAACATGCTTCGAACTTCAAATTTAGCGAGGAGTTCAAGTATTAGTTAAAAGTACTGTAATAATTAAGTAACAGTTAGCCTTATTCATACACATAGTGAAACCTCAATGGGTCTCCCTAGAAGAGGCTGTTTTCACCCAATATTCAGTAGCACAAATTGACCAGAAAGGCCCTCAGTCCTTTCTTTGACACCTGCATGGGACACCAGCCGAGGAGATTCAGCGCTTCCAGTTTTAATGCTGCAGAGTGAGGAGCCATTGTTATCTACCAGACTAGGATGCTTGCTTGGATTTCGATGAATTACATAATAACTATAATCAAACACAAGCAGAAGCTATTATGTAGCAGTAAGTACTGATAATTAAGTGTCACCCATTCTTCCCTTTGTTTTGCAAAGCTGCACGCAGAATACCAATCAAAATTCCCAAATTAAGCACTGCAGGTCCCAGTCCTCCTCTTCGGACCAGCTGACCTAATTTGCCTCCTCTGTTCCCCCGGAGACGTCCACTTGCCTTTATTAAACTGAATTAGGGCAAAAACCGACTCACACAACCCACACGAGTTTTATTTTCTGGTCAAGATAAACGTGCCCGAACAGCTGCTTGCCATACACAGAAGCGTACAGAGAAACGGAATACCTTTCACCACTTACAAACTCTTTCTGTGCACTAACACCGGCTTTCCTCCCCACACCCCTCAAGCGAGTTGTTCTGAGTTAAAACATGACCACACTCCCACTGTAAAGCGAGCTCAGCAGGACGGCCACTATCAGCAGCTCAGTGAACTAAAACCAAACCCAACAGAGCTCATGATTGCTGTGGAAAAGCACGGCACCCTCACAGCACAGCGACTGCCCCCAGAGAAGCGCCTAGAACTTTCTGCAGCGCGCCCGCCACCGCCGCGTGCTGCACCGGAGCTGCTGCAGGAGTGGGGAGGACGTGCGCCGTTCTGCTGAGAAACCGAGGTGAGAAACGTGGAGAAGGTGCTAATTCTAAGGAAAATATTGCTCAGGGTTGTGTTGTGTGAGATAATAGATGAAAAAAGGCAGGTTATACTGAAGGCACACCAAAGAAAGCACTCACTTGAGCTTCCCGGCTGCATGGGAGAAGACCCTCCTGCTGCTCGCCGGCTGTAACCTTTTTGCTGGCAGTGTCCTGAACACACGTTTAGTGAGCAGAACGACCCTGTGCCTGGCGTGCACTTTGAAGCCTTTCTTTGTGATATTACTTTTTCCACTAATCCCTTCATTCCCTTCTTGGTGCTGGTTGTCTGCAAACGCGCTCCCTTCCCGAGGCAGCTCGGAGTATCAGGAGGGAACAAAGGCAGCAGCTCCGAGTTTTATCCTCACACTTCCCTGCCCTTTGAGGACACGTGTTGTGCATTTAAGATAACAAAAAGATGGCCATCAGCTTCCATCCCATGGGCCCATCAGGTGCTCTGTTATCAGGATTTTGGAATTACGCCAGTTAACCTAAGGAATTGGGGGAAGGAGGGGAGGAGTTGTTGGTTTTGTTTTTAATTCTCCCAAATCAACGACGTGCAAACTTTAACGGTTGAGTTTTTCTTCCACGTGCTTGATGTTGAACAAGTTTGCTGCATAGCAGCTGCGAACAGCCTTGCTGTATGGTAGGCAGAGGGTCGTGGATGAAATATGTCCTGTAAAGTCTTGAGTTCAACCTCTTTTGCTGTGATCTTTATTGAATATAAGCTGTATTTACTTCTCCATATGAGAAGGACCAAGGACTAGATTCTTGCTACTCTTTCCCTTACACCCCAAATAGGCTGTTGCATCTATAAAGCACCACACATTTTTCTTCAGGGGAAAAAAAAAATAGGTGTGGGAAAAGCACACGAACAAACCAACCCAGCCCAGGTATTATCATCTCCATGCAGGCTCAACCAGGCAGGAATTAACGCGCGGCATTTGACCCACCATAGCGAACAGTTCCTTGCTGTTGTCTGGAGTATGGCTGCTGGTGACTCCTCTGCTGGGGTTCCCCAGTGCGTGCATGCCTGGATCTGCCTTCAGTGAGCAACCCTGTCACCAGCTACCAGCCTGCATGTGGAGGGGGTAGAAGCCCTCGCATAGCCTGTGCTGTGGCTGCATCAGGGCACTCCCATACGTGCTTTATCCTCTACCAAAGGGTGCTGAGAAAAAGCATATTCCCAGCTTTCCCAATTTGTTTTTGGAGGTGGTAGGCATTCCCCGGTGGTTTTGCATGTCACTTCCTGACTGTTGGTTAGGGAGTGGAAAAGCAGCAGTGTGGGAAGAGTTAGACCTCCTGCATGATGGTTTGATTTCTGGAGGAACAGCAGCATATGTCTGATTGTTCGCGTTGGTATTTGGTTTACCAGCCCAGAAAGGTAAATGTCTGAATTAGGAACAGCTAGTAAATTACTTACAAACGAAAATTAGATGTTGATGAAGTTGTCACAGTCTGCAAACTTGTAACATAGAAAGGCAGTTAGCACGGGAAGCACGTTTAGCAGAACTCGCGCTATATCTGATGGCAGAACTGCTCTGTGTGTGCGGACACGAAGGCTCTGTACGGCCAGCAGTGTCGGCTCCCTCTGGTGGCTTCTTCTCGTAAATGCCAGTTGTGGGTTTTTTCCCTCCAAAGTCGTGCAGCCCCGTGGGTTGGAGTTAGCCGGATCGAGTAGTAACTGTGTTTGAGAGCGCTGTAAGTCTCCTGAAATGCACTGATCAAGAACTGCTTTTCCTATGAGTAAGTTTAAAATCTCGGGAACTGAAGAGGCTTTATGTTGTTTTCAAACCAGGGAAGTATTCAGCAATGTTAAATTTTTATATTAGAGCTTTTGTAAAAGAAGTATAACTATTAAGTAACGTAATCATTTCATAACACTTGAAAGAAGTTATGCTGAGTTTTAATTCCAGCCCTAGTGTATTTAGAAAATTAGTTCCAAAGTAAGCATTTACTTACAGAGATGTAGGAATAAAATGAGGTTAGAATGGAAGACTAGAAGAAAGAAGATTTAAAACAAGCAAAAAGCATAAATACTTGCAAAAGCTATTCTTGGGCATGCATCCATGTTGAGTGTATCTTATAGCTCAACAACGTTTCTGTATTAAAAAAGTCCCATAGCAAAAGCACAGATAATTGCATAACTAACATGATTACACAGCTCCCTGCACTCATTCTAGGCTGTCCTGCCTGTATCCCATGACGTATCCAAGAATTCCAGATTCTGCTTAAGTAGTTAAAGATTCATACATCTCTAAATATAACCTCTGAATTGAGAAACTGTATTAGCACCTTGTTGCTGGTCAGAAGCAAGCATTTCAGTTGACACTGGTAACTATAGCATGTCTGGTACAATATACTTCAGGCTTCAAGTGACACTGGTGGAGTCTGAATTAAACTGAGCGAGTCCTGCTGCCTACACAGACAGAAGTGAGGAAGCGGTGTTTGTTAACGTCATCTAAATGTTGTGTTACTGATATCGATCTTACTGGAACTTCCCAAGCAATCAGCTCCAAAACAACGAAGGATTTGGTTGTACCCAATTTTGGCTGCAGATATTTTGCTACAGCAGAATTAACTTTGTTTCTGAATGCATCGCAGCTTTTTTTTGCTTCACATTTTTGTCTGAACAAATACTGCATTAAAGGGCTTGTCCTCGAGCCTGTGCTGGGAATGTTCTCCAGGTCTGAAGTAGCCCTTTGTGAAGCTTCTGCCCTTATTCAGTCAAATATTGCATAGCCTTTCAAACTGTTAAAAGTTATTTTGGGATTGTTTCTTTGGTTCTTGCCTCCATGCTCTTAACACATGTTAGAATTGTCAGAATATTATTAGAGCAAGTTGTGCCTTTAAGAAATGTTCTTCTGTCAGTTTGTTTTATATTTTAGGCCAATCTTTCTAGAATCCTTACCTAACCTTTACAGTACTGGAGAAGGGGGAAAAATGGTTGCTAGGATACTTGCAAAAAGGCAAATTAGCTGCACTAGAATTAAAACAAAAGGATTAGGAATCTCAAACCTTTTTAGTTAAACATCCGGTTTCAACAACCGCCAAAATTTCATGGTTCTCTTTGAGAAAAGAAATTCAAAATATTAATAGTACTGCAATTTCACAGGCGTATGGAATTTTAAAGCATTTCCCTGCTGAGTCCCATTTAGTATATCAAACTATGGTAAGTTTCCTTTGCTGTTTGCAGAATATTTGATAATTACTTCCTTGTCTTTTGATGTTTTATGTTTTGCCATCCCCATTTGAAGTATAGCTGTGTGGTTCTGTGTCTTCCATCAAACTGAGCTCCCAGCTGAACAAAGCGGATACCTTGTAGAGTCGAAGGCTTCAATGAAATACTTACTTTCTGACAGTGATACTTAGTTCTCATTTTACATCACCTTAATTCTTCTGAACTTTTCTCTATTAATAGCTTTGGCAATGACAACAAACAAATCAACAAGAAAAATAAGATGAGGATTTAATGTGCTTTTTATTCCCCTTGATTCATATACTGACAAGAAATCAGTCAGATTTTCTTCTGCAACTTTAGTGTCATAAAATTCCTTGGTTATGTCAAGAAAATGTCTTTGGGATATTCAAACTGAATGCAACAGAAAGGGCTCTGTAATTGTCACTACTCTGGGACAATTAGAGCATTAACTCTGAGGTAGAACAAGAACTTAAGCTATCAGGACCACTAAAGTTCACTGTTTTTAGGCTCCCTCTATTGCTTGGCCATTCCACCAAGCCTTGCAGGTTTAATGCAAGAAACGAAGCCAGTTTTACTCTGTACAGCAGTGACCACCATCTGATCCCTGCAAACTTACCACGAATTCACGCTTTACAGACTGGCAAGTACATTTGTGTTAATGGCTCTTCTTTCCTTTTTACCCTGAGTAAGGCCTGAAGTACAGCCCTCACCTTTACCATACACATGGAACATCTTCTGGAAAACAAGACAGATTGGGCATTTTCTTTGTTTAGGACTAGAAAGAGGAATAAACAATATTTACTCCTAAGATGTTAATGATCAGTTGAGTAAACAGAAGGCAGAGTAGTATTAAGCCTTGCTGTGTCAGTGTTCTTAATGAAAATGTAGTAGGAAGAGCTCCTTGCTGTTAAGTCACAGATGGGAAGAATTGTTTGCCTTAGTGCATGATCAAAGAGAAATGAATGCATGCCAAGAGTTGATGTTGCAGATGCTATGTAAAATGCACAGCTGATACTTCACCTTGCCAAAAATTGTCAGAATTCACTTTTTGTTCTGAGCAGCTGAGGATAACTTTACAAACTCAAAGGGAAGAAGAACACTACCAGGTTCATAATCAATTCCTGTGACTGTCCACTTCTGCATTTTATTGTCTTTCTACAGTAAGAACCTGTTCTGCACGCTTTCTGATTCCACATAGATGGCAGATAAAACGCATAGGAATTCCTGACATAGCGAAGATCACTGTGCTGCTCTGTCATAACTATTTTCTTTCTCCACCAAATTCAATACAGAGTATTTTACATAAAAGAGATGTACACCAGGGGACTTCTCTTCGTTTTTTGTAACTTAGAATCACAGAATGGCTTGGGTTGGAATGGACCTCAAAGAGCATCTAGTTCCAACCCCCGTTTGACTCTTTTGCATCTATGTTCTTTTTTTCTTCTTCTGATTTCTGTTACGTGCTGCAGGGATAAGTTTGCAGTTCTGGTGTGCTGTTATTAAAACAAAACAAAACAAAAAACCAACCAACATAAAACCACACAAAAGGATAATCATTGCCTGCATCAATGAAACCCAGCTATTCACCATCTGAGAAGGAAAACTGGTACGAATCCAAATGTAGCAGCATAGACAGCAAAACGCAAATTAGAATGGAAGCACATTTGGATAATGGCAAACATGCCAAATCAGGGAATGTAAATCTATGTCAAAAAATGTTAGCGTGTTGCATTTTTGCAGTATCTACTGAATTAAAAGCACAGAGGTTACAATTACTACAAAGCTCAAGGTTTCTAAGGGAAAGTAGATTGTATGAATGAAGATCATTTTATAAAAACTGGCATTAAGGAAAACGGAGTTAAGGCACTGAAAGGGCAGACTGATCCCTAAGGGATGCAAAGCATGCCCCACAGGGCAGGAGCTTCACCAGCAAGATTCTGTCCCACCATACCTGAGCAAGGCAAGCAGGGCAGACCCAGATATGGGAGTCAGGGCCAGCTAAAAGCCTAGGTCGGCATACAAGTCTATGGTGTTGAGGTAGGGCCAGGGTAAGCCAGGAACACAGATTCACACGTCAGGGTTAGAGTTGAATCTGATGATCAGAAGCAGAGCTGCACATAAGCAGCAGTTTCAAGGCACATCCACAGTGAACTAGGAAGGCCCAAAGTCAAGCTGGCAAGTCAGACCACAGGCTAGAGTTCTGCTCTGCAGGGTCCGTGGAAACAAACACCTGCAGCATAGCTCAGAGCTTAAACAGACCTCAGCTTAAAAGGATCCTGGGCCCGAGGACAAGGAGTGGAGGTCTCAGGTGAGGCTGATCAGGGCAATCAGGCAATCTGAGAGCTTTGGGTCATGCAGTATTATTAAGTCCTTGTTATAGTGGAAGTAAACATGAATATTAAATAAAAATAAACAGACTTGAGAACCAGAGATACTGCAGCACCAATCATCCACATGCTAACAGAATATTAGGAATAAACCTTGGTTATAGCAGCAGCAAAAAATAAAGTAAATTTTTCAGAGATACAGGTAAGAGGCAGTGTGTGTGAGAATTGAAAGGATTCCCACAGAGCTCATTCCAGAGACTTCTAAAAACATCCTTCTCTGAGCAGCGTGTTTAACTTGTTCCTTCCCTCTGTGCTTGTTGAAGATTTTGCATAATGCAGTGACTAGAAACTTTCTGTTTATCTGAATTAAGAAACACTAAACAGTAAGAATAGAGTTTCTGGGTGAAACTGGAAGGACTAAGTGGCTGAATAATAACTTCAGAAAAAGAGGATCTGGCCAGTTACTTTGGAAAAAAGTCCACTCCGTTGCCAGAGAACTTGGGAGAAGTTAAGGCCACCCAGAAGGCAGGTAGCCTGCCAAACTGAAATTGAAAATACATCCTGCAGTGAGGGCTGCCGTTCGCTTTCAGGACTCAGCACTGTCGTGACCTTACCTTTTCATGCCTCAGTGTACACAGCTGTAATAGAGACCCTGCAGCTGAAATTTTACGTTTATCGTTACTTATTCCCACCTGTGTGAAAACGTCACAGTAAGAATGAAAGCAGTGCTGTATCAGACAGCATGATTGCAGCATCACTAGTGCCATTCAGTGCAAGTCTTCAGAGCTTCCAGACAAAGTCTACCCTGAGTCGTATCTGGGGATTTTTTGCACTTGTAATTCTTAGATTTCCAGATATGCTATTACTCAGTCTTCAATTCCCCTGCATTGAACACTGATTAAAAAAGAAAAAAACAACAAAAAGTAAAGCAAAACAAATTCTGGATATTTTCTGTTATTTGCATCCAATCCGTGCACGTTCACTTGAAGCACTACGAGGTCATTGCAGCAGTGCACTGCTCTGATGTTGTCTTCACCCTCTGCATGGTACCTCAGTCAAGCACATTAGGAGCAAACCCAAACATGACCCGAGTAAAATTACAGTGCTTTCCAAAAATATATCTGGAGATTTTTCCAGTGACAACATTCCTCCCATGAGTTTGTTATTTGCATACTGTATTAATATTGTGGAAGTTTAAAATAGTAGGTTTTATAGCCAGAACATGATAAGCTGTCCTGAACCTATGTGAGTAGCACAGCTGTCTATTTTTCTTGGTAATCACTGCATCAAAGTGAATAATGAATCACTGAATTCACAGTCCAGCTTTAAAAAGTATATATATCTATTTTGATTATAACTTACAAGTGTGAGAGAGGCAGACAGAACATCATGATTTTGACTTGGATTGAGTGATCTGTCACTGGCAAGTTATTCCTTTTTTCCTTAGTTACTTTTTTTTATTGTGATTTTTGTAGCTGTTCAATCTAGTTCTCCATTAAGACATTTTTTTTAATGCAGCAAAAAATTCCAGTATCATATTTCTAAATGCGGAGAAAAAAAAATGACCCTACAAAGAGCAGGGAGGAGGGAGAGATTAAGTCTCTATGTGAAGTAGATGGGAGATAACTTTAAAAAAAAACCTGAAAAGTGTGTTCAGGGGCAGCAGTATTTTTTCAAGTGCCTATACCAATCTCATCCCATTTTTCCCCATAGTTTTTGATTCTGACTTGTGGTGGTTGTTTTTTGTTGGGTTCTCTTTTTTGATGTTTGTTTTTTTTTTAATTAGTCCTTATTCCAAATCTTTACCTTTAGTCTGACGTCTCAGTATAATAATTATTCAGCAGAATTCAGCAGCGCTTACAAATGCATCAGTTAATCTTTGTAAGCATAGGCTTGAAGAGAAGATGAGCTAAAGGGAAGTATAGCTCAAGTGGAGAATATATTTATAAACTCAGGCAGATGGAAGAGGCAGAATTACACCATTTCTAGAGGTGATCATAAATCTCTGTATTTCATGCAGTGTTGCTCTGCAGGATTTAAAGATGAATGATCAGCACAATAATTGAAAAAGTGATTGTAGCAATCTGTTTACCATGGAGAAGCAGTAGTGTTAAAGAGAAGGTCTCAACAGGTACCACATCATGTAAGTCCCCGTGCTTTTTGTTTGAGCTTAATTCCAGAAAAGGTAATTTCATCATGGAAGTGCATGCTGTATCCTTTAGGCGTTAGGTTTTGAGTCTGCTGGTCAGATCTCTATATGCCAACCACTGATTTGATCTATGTCATATCGATATCGATTCTTGTCTATTGTGTTTACTGTTTCACTCTCTTCACTAGAAAATCTTGGTATTTTCTGGTAACAGAAATGTTCCTGCTCCCGTACCATTACTTTCTGAATCATTCCAATTTAGACATTTTTGAATCACATCTATGCATCTCCAAATTAGGCTCCATCCAACATAGCTATGATTCCCACACTTTTTCGTTTGCAGTTGTTTCTCAGTAATAAGTAATAGAAATAAACATTCTAATTGTGCACATTTCTCAGAGTTTTTCCTACGACAGTGAGTCTGAGCCGAGTTATACTCTTGGAAAGTCATTTTGACTTGGGTGGAGTTGCCTGTTGTCCAAGTACTGACTAGTGGCAGATAATGGCTGATGCTGGCAAAGTAGACCACAGTGAAAATGATAGCTTGGGAAAACAACTCAAAGATGCCACCTTTTAGTCATACCACCAACATCCACCTCTGATATCATGGGTCAATCTGATAATGTAGGCATTACTTTTGGAACAGCCCTCATAGTTTGCATTGCCTTTATTAAAGCAGATACTAATTCCATTAGGTAGTGTAAAGCTTAAGTACTTCAAAGAAAACAACAACAACAAAGTCATTTATATTTGAAAACAAATGTGTGTTCTTCCTGTAAGCTGAATTTTAAAAGCCCCGAAAGATAATCTGTTGTTTGAAAACTGAGATGGTTTGATTCTTCAACTGGATAAATTATTTCATGACAAAGCAAGACTTAAATTAACTGCATATTACTCAAAAGCTCATTGACAGAAGGCAGTGACCTTTCCATTAACCGAACTGTTGTGCTGTTTATTTTAGACAGTCTGTTTAATTCTCCTTTGCTTTCATTTTGATGTATCGAAGATCACAGCCCTCCAATATGTCCAATTTAAGTTTTCATTGCTGATGACAAGTTTAAATTGAAAATAGTTTTGTAAAATTACTGGTGTCATTACAGACAGCACAGAACAATGTAATTATCTGCAGAACAAATCATTAAAGCTACATAAGAAAGGAAACTGAAAATCAGTTGCAAAAGCAGACGTGCCTTAAGAGCTCTGCAGCCTCATGAATGACTTCAGTTTAGAGCTTGAGCTGCTAACATCACAAACTGTTACTTCATTATTAGCTGTCTCGGTCCTTAGGTATTTTGTGCCCCTTGAGCATAGCATTGGAGCTTTGCATAACTACTTGAGAAACGTGGAGCAACAGTACAGATGTACTCCTTTGTGATTAATCGATATAGAGATACATTAAGCTTCTCTTGCTCCATTTTACTTTTTAAATATTTTTGACCACGTTTTGTGTCATGCAGGGCAGTGCAGGGTATGCAAAATGTTATGATTGTTCTTGATCTTTTTTTTTTTACTCTACATTTACTTGTTGCAAAGTTCTGTAGGGTAGCAGCTTTTAGGTTCCTGTAGCTTCACTCAAAAAACCAAAAACAACAAGGCAGCACTTAAATCAAGACAAAGTTTATAACTCCCCTCCCCCCTCCTATCTAGTATCTGTCCAGTTTGATTGTAGAATGAACATGTTAGATGGGATGTTAAAATTAAAGATGGTATTTGTGATCAGCTTTGTGTGGGTTGGTGGTTGTGACGTCTAAAACCATTTTCTTCCAAGCATTTCATTTAGGGTTTCTCTTAAGCCTTAGCCCAGCAACGAGCAAGGCAGTTGGAACAACATGGCTCACAGAACTGGGGATACGATGTCAGACAAAAGGAGATGCTGCTTTTTTTAGCTGCTCATGGTACTCCCCTGTTTACAGTATAAATTTGATGCGCTCTGAAGAATGGCAGTGGCTTGTACTACAAAACAGGGACCCCCATGAAGCGAGTCCATAGACATCTGATGAATTGCCACTACACTGAGCCGTGTAGCCTTCGTGTAACTCCCTGCTTTGTGGGTATTATGCAATACTAAACTTTCCAGTTTTTCTCCTTGTCAGCACGTTCAATAGCCTTTGAATATACAAGCCCTCATGGCTGGGTTACTGGGACAGGAAGAAAGGCACAGTTTTCCCTGATTGCTTTGCTTCTTCCCATGCACTTTGCACGCAGCAGGAAAGCATATACTTCTAAGGAAGATCTGAATAACAACACAATGTTTTTCAAGGAAAACAAGTCCTTTTCAGGATGTCCTTAGTTTCTGTATTATAATCCAAACGTATGGGTATGGCGATGTTACTAAAAGAGCTAGTAAAGACTGTAATCCATTATTACTCCTCATAAACCTAAGGTAACAGAGGTTTATACTCACTCCTATGCTTACACGTGGATTTATGTAAATATATATAGTGCCATATTTTTTGCTGTTCGACAGGACCATCAGAAACATCCACCTCAGTTTAGCAAGGGAAAACAGGAGTGATTCAAGTTAGCTCCAACAGAGGTCTTATTCTTTAGAGAAATAAGATTGGGTATGGACTTGAATAAATTCAGCTTTAAACTTCAGCAGCTTGTGGGAGTCTGTGAATGGCTCATCATGTATTCAAGACACACTGCTAGATACAAATGCCAACCAACAGAGCTGCAGTATACAGATCAGGATATTTTTCCACCTTAAAGCAGTGATTTACTTTCTAAAAACCATACTAAAAGAAATCCTGCTAAGTCTGAGTACTCTATTTTGTACTCCTCATCTAATAGTATTTTTTTTCCTTCAATTTAAACTACTGACAGAATACCAGCACTGTAAGCAAGGAAAAATAAATAGTTCACAAAGAGAATTGAAACGATGGAGAAAAATTCTGATTTATCTGTTTGTAGAGATGAAAGCTTCCTGCTGCCATCTTTCACTTAGCTTATTTTTCCCTTCTAACAGGGTGAAATTCACTTTGCTGAGATTTCTTTAGAAAGTCTACATGCAGGGAGGCTGAACTTTCCCACAGGAAAAAGCACATGTTGTTTTGTTCCACGTTGATCAAGATTTTAGCCCGGGCACTACATGGCTCTGGTAATCACCTGCAACGTGCTTTTACATGTGAGTAAAATTAAGCAGCTCCCACTGCTGCAGTTGACTGCAGAAAATCTGGGGTGGATTTCAGAACAAAAGAAGAAAAATGAGGCTGCTTTATTTATGCACTGAGCATGCTCCACTAGCACCGTGCATCATGTGGTTCCTTGTTTCTAAGGGAACAACTGTGAAGCTGAGCACATACTTGCTATGATGAACATGAGGTGCTGTTTTTTCTGGCAGAGTATTTTTTAATACATAAATCTGGAATTATTTGCTGCAATTGAGATTGATTTGTGTTTACAAACATATAACATTAACATATGATGAGATAGAAGGGCTTATTAATCTATGTTGAAATTAACTACAACAAAAATATATTCAACAATATGGTTAATTTATATTTTTATATAATTATATTTGGGATGGAATTGCTTCTGTGTACAAAGGAACAAAAATGTTATATATATGTATTTAAATGTATTTATATAGATACTTATATATATATATTTATGATGAATGGCTATTCAGATTGTTCTGCTTTCATCAGCAGCTGATTCCAGCAAATGCATGTAGATCACCTAGATCCTGCTGCTAGGGTAGCAGTGTGGTCCTGTTGCAAAGATAGAAATAATCCTGATAGAGAGGATGACAACAGTGAACGAGATGGTACTTCTGTCTGTCAGTTGGCGTAGACCTCTAAAACAAAGAGGAAAAGATTTCCAGTGGCATTTAGCAGAGCAGTTGAAGTGTGTCTCTTCTTCTTTTGCTAGTGAGCTAACCATTAATTCAGCAGCTCCTAGGTCTCAGCCTTGAAGTCTAAAACAAGACGTAGTTTTGCAGTGATTTGAGCAGGTTGCTTGTTGAGATGTTCCATGCAAGGGGCTGCAGGTTTTCATTTATTTCTTTCCAGCCTGCTTGTTTTTTTTTTTGTTTTGTTTTTCCTTGGTATGAACATCACTAGTACAATTAATGACATTATTAAATACTCCACAGAGTATTAAATTAAATTGTAATTAAGGAGAAGAAACCTATTGAAAACAAAACATGAACTTTAATGAGTCTATAAATCTGAAAAGAGACAATTTTACAAATTCTGTTTTTAGGAGCATTTGCTAAGAGGACAGTGAGATATCCAAGCATTCACTCTGGAAACAGATATTGTTAAGATCACTGTATCACCAAGACAGAAGTAGAAAGTAACTTTGAGCCTAGCACCTGGGAATGTTTCTGTGCATAAATGGACTTAAAGTGGGATGCCTTCCTTCTGAAAGGAACTGCTTTGGCTTAAAGAAATTTCTACCTGAACAGTGTTTCCATCAAGATATCATAGCCTGTGGTTCTGACAGTTGTTCGGGTGGTCCTAGAGGTAAACATATTCCTAAGGGTCAGCATCAACTGACAGAAAATCTGATCAGAGCTCTGAAGATAAGAAGAAGGGCTTTTATGTTACCAGGAGATGAAATCAACGAGCACCAGTGTAATACCTACCACAGCTCATGAGAGAGGTGGAATTAAATGGACATACACAGATTTAGATGTAGCTTGGACTTGCCTGTAATGTTAGCAGTGTGAAGGAAAAACTTCTTCCTTATCCAGTGCTGGTGGGTGAGCAGAGTCATACCCTGTTGGATGGCTAGTGCTCAGAATTAAATGCAAAAATAGATTATTGGTACAGGTCTCAAACTGGCAAGAGAATGAGCAATGAAGTGGGTAATTACCTCATTTGCATACCCTGTCTGGCAAGTTCATGTGAAGATAAAATGCAGTTGTTTCACTTGGCTCAGCCTGGGCTGTATCAAAGCCATCCATGTTTCTCCAGGCTTGGACAGCTGGGAGATTCTGTTCAGCCACATTCATTGTGAGCCCATACGGAAAAGGAAGGTTGCACCTATACGTGTGATGTGCTATAAAGGAGTCTCACTTCTATTTTTGCTGTAAAAATCAGGAATACCTTGTAAGAGGATTCTCACAAGCATAAAAGTACAACTAGACATCTTTGAGACATCTTTAGTTGTCCTTTACAATACCCTGATAAGAACTGATTGGCACTCATGAGCCAAGCTGATGACTTATACCTTCTGTGAAGGTAACATAGTACATATCTGAAGATGGTATAGAAGCTAAGCCTAGAGCTAAACCAATAAACATGTTCAGTTTCCCAAGAGATGTATTTTTTCCCTGTTTTTTTTTTTTTCCTAGAAGGCTTTTTTAATGACTCAGAAAGCTTTCTTATTGACTCAGAATTTTGTTCTCCTCTCCTCCCTTCCCCTCCTTTCCTTCTGTCTTTACAACGATGCTTCCTAGTAACATTTTATAGCAGCAAGGATTTTAACAGACCGAGCTGGTTAGTTACGTTTGCACGCAATGAAAATAAACATCATTTCTTCGTGTTAAAATCAAACAAAACTCTGTGCAGGTTTCAGGTTGATTTAGTTTGTATTTTACATTACATACGTGTAGTCTTTAGCCTTAAATTTAGTTTTCTGTCTCTCTCTAAGGATGATGAATCCTGCACAGGAGGCTATTCAATAAATTAATATCTGCCAAGAAGCCTTAGAGTGAATTTCTGTTGTTATTGTGTATCGCATCTGACTGCAAATGCTTCCTGGCTTACCTCCAGTGTGAAAGCTGATGTTGTAGTAAATAATAACTGCCTCCTATTAACTAGCAGTCAGGGAAAGCAGAGATAGAATTCTCTTTTTAGGAAGGGACATTTAAGTCACAATACTTAAGCATATAATCTTTAAACATGCAGTTCACCTGTCATTCTCACTAAAGATGTGTGCTTGGGTCAGGCCATCTAGTTCAGTTTTCTCCTGAGAAAAGAGACTCTCTTCAGGTTCTTTGCCTATTTTAAACCCCATGTGATGAATACTGTAACATCTTTTGTAGATAAATTCTTGCTTTATTATGTTCTGTTCATAAGCAGAGAAATGTGCATGAAATTTACAACATGTTGTGAAGCTCGTAGGAATATTGCTCTAAACTTCTTCACCCGATTTTATTCGAGGTTGAATGTGAGAGTAAAAGTGGAAAATGATTTTGTGCAGTGGAACGGAAATCAGAAAACTCTTCAAAGCTCAAAACTTTTGAGTTATTTAAGCAGAGTTACAGCTGCAGAATAATTACTTGCAGATTGATAATTCCATGGAGAGCCGTGGTGGCTTTTATGTTTTGTTTTGTGATTTTTTTTCCTGCTCAAGAAAGACCACGTGGAAAACTTAAACACGATTTTAACCATGTACTATGTAAAAATAAATAAAAGCTTTCCTTTGGAAAACCGTATGCATGGGTGTAACACAGTAAGAACTGAACTTGATGCATGTCTTTGTAGGAAATCATCTTCTCCTTTTCTTTCTGATACAAAACACTTTCCTGATCTGTAATCACAGGTGATACTAAGAAATTTGTTGCAGGAATTTCCAGACATTTCCAAACATTTTATTTTGAACTTAAGAGTTTATCAGTCTTAGTAATTACTGAACTTTTAAGTTACTAAGGGCAAACAGAATTAGTCAGCTTTACAACCGTATTGCCAACAGCAAACATTCATTTTTGTTTTGCAAGAGCCCTCTGTCAAAACGATTATCCTGCTGACCGTTACCTTGAATGATCTTCAGACTTCCCAGTTTTATGAAATATACCAAATCCGGATCACTTTCAAAACATAGAAGGAGCACAGACTGTGGTAGGGTTCTGAGGAACCGGTGATGGATTACTAGAAGATGCCAGGAGAGTTCTAAGAGGGGAATTTGATAATTCCCTAGTGCCACTCACATCAAATATATTGCAAGACAGGAACTGCTTCATTCTGCAAACGCCGGGCCTGCTGTATGGTTTTCTAGATAAGAGCAGAAACACTCAGGCTGCTACATTTTCATTACGTTCTAAAAGAAACAGACTGTCTTAGTCTTCATTGTGTTTTCTGTAAGTGTTCTTCTAAGATATGCTTTGATCATAGTAGATACTTTCCATTTCTTCTCACCATTCACAAGTATTGTTCAGAGACACATACATAGGCCTTATATGTAAGTAAAAATAGAGAGGGAAGGAGGATAACATTTTACTATTCATACAAAAAGACTCAGGTGCAGCTACTCTTAAAGACTCCTCCTTTAATAATTACCTTGTTTATAATATATGAGCCTTTTTTTTTTCCTGTATATATTAACTACAGCTCAGACCTGTTCAGTCTGCTTGGCTGGACAGGCTACAAAAGAACCGAAACAAATCAAGCTGTAGAGAGTAGGTTGAGTACTTGAGTAATTTAGGAAAGGCCGACAGATATAAAAGGGAATCAGTGAGAAAGCTAACAAACTCACTTCTTTTTGGAGACTGAAATGTAGGAAAACAAAATGAAGCTTATTTTATATACTTAATTTTTTCAAAATGAATAGCAGCAAAAGCTTGGACAGACAAAGATTACCAAAGCTAGTTCATTTATTTAACCTAAGCACATCCTGAACTCTTTGCCCATAAGCAATAGTACTCCTGCCATATCTGGTGAGCACTGATCAGACTTACAATACACGCTGATTTCATGTTATTTGAAACTCCACTTCTGGTAATTAATTATAGTTACTCCCTGAATATGACACTTTACTGACATCTTAAATCTTAATTCTGTGCACTCCAGTTTCCCTCTATAATTCATGTTTTAGCAATATTCATTAACTTTTAGCCTGTTCACTGCTGCAGATAGACCATAAGCTTTCAGACAGAGAATATTTAAATAATAGTGAGTTGTTACATAAATGCAATTTTATTTGAGTAGATGAGATTGGAAGAATGCAAGAAGGAACGATGAGGGAAGGCTATGCAGCCAGGAGGCAGAACTAGCGAGGCCACAGCTCCTGGGGGCAAACCAGTATGTGCAAAAATCCCTGGACTTCTCTCATGCTGCTTTTCTGCTTTGCTTCCACTGCTCCCAGCAATTTCATTGTAGCTAGGACTTAGCAAGGGAATTTGTCATACTCATTTTCAAGGCAGCCCAGCCCAGAACAACAACAAAAAAGCCTGGTGTTAAGGTCAGGGAGCAGCCAAGCAACCCAGAGCAGAGAAGTATGGAGGCAAGGAGAAAGCTTTGAGTTCTGGGCTTTGCTGTGGTGAAAATGCAGGGCTGCTCAGGCAGGAGTGGAGAACGGAAGCAGAAGCTGACAGCAGGTACAGGAAGATAAGTTTCTTGTGGTCATCTGCAGCTCAGGTATTTTTTTCAGAGTTGAACTCCATGTCAACAGGCTTCAAGAATATCTTGTTGCAGTTTGCGCTTCAGTGATGCAGTTAACCACCATTCAGTGGACTTTTGCCCTTGCTACTGCAAACTCAATACACATACCATTTTTTTTCCACCAAAAATATCCCATCCAGGGGATAGTATAAGAACTAAACCATGAGCAATAGATAACTATAATCTCTTATTTTCACTGTGTGTATACTGTGAAGAGTGAGGACATGCTTTGAATCTCAGTTCATTCCACATCCAGATGTCCATACTCTCGTGTCTGCAACTGGATTTAATGCCACTGTAGTTTTGGATGAAACTTCTCTGGTATTTTGGGTTTAGGTATTTTCTTTTGGATCTCAAAGATACTTCATAATTTGGCTTTGTGTTTAAAACCGTTTATTTTGAAAATTATCACTCTTTCAAGAACTTGTATTATCTGAGACTAAATCTGGACTTTAAATGCTTTATTTAAAATCAAAGTCATATGGGACAAATGCAAACGCTAGAATACAAACCAGTCTTGATTCCATACACTTTCAGAAACCAGAGATAAGAAAATATCAGATTTTACTTTGGAACTATTTTGAAGCTTCACTGGAGTTATTTATGGGAATAAACTTAAATACGTAGGCATTTAATGATACATATCTGTACCTTCAAAATCAAAATTGCATTTCAGAATCTCACACAAAAATATACTGTCAGTATGCAATCACTAGAAAACCAAAACACCAGTGTCAAATATGAAGATTATAGATGCCAATATCTCAAGCAGAAAAGAGGAACAAACATTGATGGTGATTGGCGTGGAGCATGGAGATGGCTCTTTTCCAGAATTTCAGGAGCACCTGAAGACAGCAGGATTCTAGCTACAGACATGGCACACAGGTTGAAATAGATTCCCCTGAGAAGCTTGTTAATTTATTAGGAAGTAGGAACATTTCTCCAGACTATTTCTAGCACTGCTTCTCGATGGTAGTAATTAGGCAGAATGTGTTTTATTAAGCTTTTTTATGGTCTAGAGTGACACTATGTGGCTAATCTGAGCAGTGAAGTTTTAATTGCAAGTTATCTCTTGGAATGAATGAAATCTCCGAATGAAATCGATATAACCATGCTGAGCAGGGAAAGTTAGAGCACATCAGGGTTAAGACTGAAGTATAAGACAGTGAGCTTGTCTGAACTTTCGTAACTATCACATTTATAGAAAAAAAATCACTGGACTTTGAAAACTGATCCCACAATTCTGCCTTGAAAGGTGTAGAACACTTAGCCTGTGGTCTGACTCTCTTATAAGAGAAAAAGTGTTCACAGAATTTCTTGACTTCATGGAATTGTTCTGTTAATTCATCATAAGCTGTGTTCTCCTGAGCCTATTAGGAAAAAAACAGGAAGCACTCTTCCTTCTCCAGCATCTTGATTTCTTTCTTTGTAGCACTAAGCTTGAAACTCATTTTCCCTAATTAATGCTCTGAGTTATGTGCCTTTTTACCCCTGGGGTGACTGTTCAGACCTTTGTTTCTTTCATTTGTGTTGCTTCTGCCTCCTCCGTTCACAGGGATGCACGCCCTTGCTATCTGATCCTGCCAGTAATACCAGACCTCTATATGTGCACACATTCTGGAATTAAACATAGCTCGTAAATCCACAGCTTCACTGGTTCTACTCCATAACAATTCACAATCGTCAGGCTGTTAACTTAACCTGTGTCCAGGGAAAACTCCCTTTATGTGAGTGAAAGCTGAATGCAGAGTGCCAGCCATAAGCTTTTAATACTCAAATCGGTTCCTCTTTAAGGTTTTTCAGCATGCAGCACTGTGTTACCTGGGGAATAAAGTGTGAGACTGCGTGCAGCATCCTCCAAGTGAGCATTGCAGCATGACAGTTGCCATCAGCTGAAGTTCCTCCAAGCCTGATCTCACACCTCCTTATGCAGGCATGTGCTTTTAAAACGTGGAACATAGAACAGTCTGACCCCACTACAGTGTCCATGTATCACCCAATGCAGCAGTGTGCAGTTCAAGTAGCTTTACATTACAGAATCCTGCTTATTTTTCCCCTCCCCCTCCTCTCAACCTGAACCATGAGGGAGACAAATTTAGTAGTGTTCATACTTCCTTGGTTTCCCCAGAAGCTTGCTGAGCTGTAGGGTTTCCTTCACAACCAACACGTCCCTTAAGGATTCAGAAACCATCCTAACCCAGACTGTCTCTCCAGCTGCTGCGCTTGTTCCATGTTGAAACCACTGAAGCTGCAGCTTCCTGAGCTGCTTAGTCTGTTGTCCTTGTCCTGCCTCTGAGCGTTCTGTCGCCATTTGCTAAGAAGTTACAAAATTCCCTTCTCTGGAGTTGTATTTGAGGTGTGGATCTTATGTCTGCTACCAGAAGGTGCAGTGCTCCTGCAGTATATTGTGAATCACTTGCAGGAATTGCTAGATATGATAAGGAGTATTACTTCAGTTTCATGTAAAAATAAGAATGACGTGATGAACTTGTTTGTTTTTTCTCATCCTCAAGGTAGATAATTTCAAGAACTTTGGTGTGGAAAATACTGAAGTATTATTCCTAAAGTCTTAAAGATAGATCACTTTGTTAAGCTTTTCTGCAACCATACTTAAGCCCAATGGAAAGTAAAGATTATAAATAAAAAACCTGAATTTTTATCACTGCATTTACGACCATCTGCACTGGTACTGAGCGTGACATTTTTCAGGAGAAAAAAAATATCCTGAAAAAGTGCTTAAGCTAATGGTCCGATTTTTCTGTGTTGGCTTTATTTTGATAATCCATCTGCCACGAAAATGGTAGAAAAAAAACACAACACAAACCAACACAAAAACCATAATCCCAGCCACATCACTTTAAAGAGAAGTAAGAGGAAAATAAATAGAAAACCAAAGCAGTTTGGAATTCTTAGAAATAGTTTGTCCTTTTGATCTGAATAAGTTTAACATTTAAGGGATTGCTTCAAAGCTCTGCAGCTTTCTGGGAATTACTAAAGCTTGAACACAGAATGTTTCAAGTGATAATCTGCTGGTTTTGTGATGGTGAAAGGCTGCAAAAATGACATTAATGAGATTCATTTCTATCTTGTGTGCCTTTTGTGGCTGTATTTTAACCTCTGCTGAGGGCACCAAGAATGGGTGAAAACAATTTCCATTCTATATAAATTAATAAAATCTGTTCTGAAGTTGAGACTTGGATAATTCGTAGATTACTTATTCTCCATATGAAAGTGATAACGTGGAAGTAATTACTATGCGTAGGGCATTCATCAAACCTGCAGAGGAGTAGACAGAGAGA
The DNA here is from genome assembly GCA_016647715.1 of Pavo muticus. Taxonomy (NCBI): domain Eukaryota; kingdom Metazoa; phylum Chordata; class Aves; order Galliformes; family Phasianidae; genus Pavo; species Pavo muticus. The sequence goes on from JACDJE010000078.1 coordinate 1,140,310, forward strand.
AAGACTTGCACTTTGGTAACAGTGCACAGTAATGTTGTGCTATGTGGGCTGTAGAACCTGAGGAGAATTTGATTGCTACTGATTTCACACTCTTGCTCTGCATCATTATTCATAACACGTTCTTCAAACCTGGTGATTTGCTACCAGATCTATTTTCAGTTCAATTTGAAAGGAAGTATTTCTTATAACACAGACCATTAACTTTGCTCAGAATGCCCTCTCCCCTCATCAGTGCCTACAGTGGGGATTGAATCTGCATCTTAAAAACTGAGCATAGGGAGTCATTACAGTTTTCATCACAGCATAGAGGCAGAAAGTGTGGAGACAGAAGTAGGTTGCTATAGTTCTTGGAAATATAACACTGATATTTCCCCCCACCCCACTTTTCCATGTCGAAAAGCACATCTGTGTGTTCTGTCTGGAAATTAGCTCTTTTTTTTTGTTCAGAAATCCATTCTTGGTGTTTCTCTGCCTGGAACCAAAACATGTTAACCCAGTAGCAACAATTCACTGTACCGATACAGTTTTAGCTCAGCTTTTATTGCTGTAACGGGCAACCAAAAATTAATTGCATACTTTCTTCATTTCTTAGTTATAATCTGAACAGGCTGAAAAATGTAACACAGAAGCTCCTCCAACAAATTGAATATGGCTTGATAGATGGAGTTTGAATAACATCAGTGTAAAGAGAAACAGAAACCCACTATGAAAGTGCTGGTTCTGGGAAAGAAGAAAAGGAAACAACCACCTGCCTTTTCTACAGCATTAATCTGTACTTTGCTTGTAACCAGTTATTATTATTCCTAGTCACGCAACATGGCTTTTCACATTGAAATACTCCATACTTTCAGTACAGTGAGGATATCCATGAAAGCAGACAGCTACAAAATTAAATACAAGTCCGAATTTTACTGCATCCTTAACTGGCCTTCTGTCCATCAAGCAACATGAAAGACAACATGAATAAAAAGCATGAATAGCCAGCGAGGTCAGGGGGACTAAGTATAGTTCCAGTGAGAAAGCTTATGCTAGATTGAAGTCAAAGTAGTGTAAAGATGACTACTAAAATAAGAAATTTATCAGATCAGATGTAAAATAAACAGTAATTGCAAGATAGCTCACAACATATCAATATACAGTAAAGCAATGAAATAAGAGACAAACAAAGAGAGCAACCATACTGTTTAAGTAAGTCAGACTGTGAGGGGGGTCTGTTGGTGCAGTGACAGGATTTATAAGCTTCACCAGAAGCACTGCAGCAGTGTCTTCCCAGCTTGCTCAGTAACGCACTGTGTTAATAATAATCTCAAGGGACATAATATTTGAATAGAATTGAGATTTTCCAAGAAATAAAAAACTATACATCCTCATTTACCATGCATTTAACTCATTAACTTTACCTTGTCATCAAACCAGTGCATAGCTGCTCATGCTGCAGTTGGCTCATTACACTAGCACAGAATAGAATTGTTTCCCCTTCTTGCTCCACAACACGTTCTCTGTTAACGTGCTCATTTGCTGTTATGTCAAGGCTTCATCTTAAGTAGCTCCCAAACCTGCAACTACTATTCAAGCCAACTTTTTGGTGGACTTGATGCTTACTTTATCTGCAAAGTAGATAACTAAAATAGCTGGTTCCAGACAGAACTAACAGACCTCAGAGCTTTGATTTTGGTAATTGCTTAGAAACGTAGGACAGTTAACGATACTACACATCCTGAATAGCTAGTATTCTTGCAGAGCATGGCTTCTAAAGGCACCCATCTTGCACCTGCTCCTTGTGTTGATTGGGAAGTGCTAACAGTCCTCACGACAAGATTCCAAACACCTGTAGTTTTGGTTGTACATGAGCTTAAGCCACTTGAGTCTTAAAAAGCTTGTCACTGCATGAGCTGTTTTAGTTAGTTGTTTTTTTCATGACTCTTTCTTTTTTACTGTGTTGAAATGATCTTGATCAAGGACTGAGCCATATTGGTTTTGAAATAACATAGAGCATTTTAAGAAAGCTACTGTTTAAACTAGATGAGAAAGTTGCTTTTCAATTGCTTTTCAGTTTTCTGCGTTTAATAACTATATCAGAACTGTGTGTGTGTTACAAGGTATGACAAGCTCAGGAGTTTCATTCTTAGTTTGGTGTGTCTGATTCAAGTAGCCTTTGAGATTATAAGCACTATAAAGATGCTATTGAAAAAATATTTATCAAAAATAAAAAAGGAGCAGCAACCTAAATTTTAAAGAAAATTAATTGTCTGTTACAACAGATACATTTTGACTTCTTTTTTAAAGTAAACTTGCATATTATTTCAGGAATTGTGTAACCACTTACTGAAATGATCTCTTTAGAAATTCTATCAGAGTTTCTTGGTGCATCATTTCCCTGATTGCCACAGGAGCACAGGGGAGCAAACGGACAGCACTGTGGTGACACCATTTAGTTACAGCCCCAGAAGCAAACGCAGTATTTTGTTCAAACTGCTGTCATGGTAAAAGCAGGATTTCTTCTCTCCTTTGTGCAGGCATTATCGTGATGCTTCCCTTGTGAGGAAATCTTAACATCAGAATTAGATGTTTTCTGAGCCCAGGATAGTTTAATAACTAGTTGCTATTTTCTTAAGCTATACATTTTTTTCTTCCTTTGATTAGATCTTTTTGATGTTTTGTGGAAATAACGTTTAAGGAGGGATCACTCAGTATGAGGTTTGTTTGAGTTCCCCATCAAGTATCAGATAGCAGGGGATCTTGAAGAAAGTTTCTTTTAAATTCTTTTAATAAAGATGTGATTTGTGCAATACAGCAGTGCATTATATGAGCTACTGAACAGAATCTCGAATTATAACACTTCTGTCCCATTTCAGGATACAACAGATCAGTTTGAGTATAGAGAGTCTGCTGGGGTCTCTATTTATAACAAAAATCTTTAGTAATCATTTCCTTAACTGTAACTGGCCAACAAAGTATTATTCCTCTGATGTGGGGTATTTCAAAGTTGTATCGGGAGAGTGCTAGAACTTGCAGTATCTGGTTGTTTGAAAGAACAGCAGATTTCCTCTCTGATGTACCAACCCACAGTTAGCATAGGAAAAGCTTTGCCAGTGACATAGCATAGAACAACCTGCACATTTTCTGGAACAAAATGTAATGACAGTATCAGCTGGGCAGCAACGCTAAGGAGACAAAGTGCTCCATCATTATTAGCTAGTGCTTCTAGCCTTAAGCATGAAAATGGAAAGAAAAGCAGTTGAATAATCTCTAAAGCATACTCAAACCGATTCGTTTTTTCTTTGTGTAATTTCATATAGGGAAAGCACAATTTTACCGAGGCATCATATAGGAGGCAGTTGGACACTAATATGTGTCCAATAGGTGAAAATGCATATTTCACTAAAAGCATTTTCATCACCTTGGCTTATAGGAAGCAGCATTGAAAGTGTAATAGAAAAATAGTAAAAACAACCAAATTCCTCACAAGAGGAAAATAGGACAATAAAACCAAATATAAGTGATTTAAACTCTTGACAATAGATTAAACCACACCAAAAAAAGTATATATATAATCAGAAATGGCTTTTGCAGATACAGCCCATGTTGTGCAAGAGCTGCTCAAAAAGTAATGCCTCTTATTATACTATATTGGCCCACAACATCAGAGGCAGATGTTGGTGGCATGGTGGTAGGGGCTGAACCTTGCTGCCAGTGTTGCTATACGAGAGATGGCAGCAGAAGGGCAGTCAGCCAGAATGGCATCTGACCTGGAAGTGTGTTGGGCGCAAAGGTGTGCACTGAACTCCTGCATGTGGGAAAAATGGCACCTACTGACATTCACTGATTATTGCTGAATGTTTATGGGGACCAGACAGTGGATGTGAGCACAGTGAAATGTTGGACTGTGTGGGCAGTATTTTCCTATCAGTAACACCATCATAGCAGCTGTGAAACAGTGGGTCATCTCCACTGGTGCAGATTTTTGTGAGCACGGCACGCAAACATCCCTGGTGAGAATGCAGAGCTAATGGTGTTGACTGTGTTGAAAAATAGCATTTTGTGGCTGAGAATTTGCTCTATCAAACAGTGTTATTGTGCTCTCTGTACCTGTTCTAGTTCCCATAGAAATATACAGGAAGTATTACTATCCGAGTGACCTATGTATAGTGTTTTCCCAGCCCTACTCACACTTCCAGCAAAAATGTCAGTTAAAGTGAAGCACGATGGTATTTTGTCAGATGGAGGCACCTGCCTAGCAGAAAACCAGCCTGCTTTACAGCAGCCATGGAGCAGAGTTCTGCGACTGCATTTTTGCTTCTGAAGCGGTCATTCTCTGTGGCACGCTCGGTACCTTAGCAGTAAGGCAGACATTACTGAATGCTCTGTCTTTGGCGAAAACAAAGAAAGAACAACCAGAGACATCTGTTCAATTCCCTTAGATGTAGGCTTGCTAGAACTGTCATTTTAATCTGAAATAATTGTGCTTTATTCTGTCCTCTCAGTCTGAAATAATTGTGGCTTTATTCTTTCCTGTCTCCATCTCTTGTCACTTTCTGTCGCTGCTTCTGTCCTGGCACTAGCCTTCACCAAACCACATGGTAAGGCAACTCATGAAACTGCCTGGAAAGCAGCTGAAATTGTACAGCAGCAACAACAACAAATAGTTTTCAGCAGATACATAGTCTGATCCAGTTCACCATGTAACTACATAAACCCTAGATCTGGCATGCAAAACCTTTTGGCAGTACTTGCCAAACTGAATCCACTATTTATATTCCCAATGGCAGGTAGTCATTGTAACTCTTGTAAGCTTCATCTTTTATAAAAGCCTTCCAAACAGTCAAATTAACAATTATTATTGATTATGCCTATGCAAAGTAAGCATAAGAAAGCCTTCCTAGTTGACATACTTTGATGACAGAGTATTTGTAACTTATTCATATATATATATATTCATATTTTCACCAAATGTTTATCTTATTTTCTTTAATCTTTTAGGAAATTATTTATAATGTCTCTGAGATGACAGAAATATTCAAAAAATTTTTCAAGAAAACTCAGTCACTTGCTTTTCAAATTTTCACCATCTCAGACCATGCTGTAAAAAAGTAAAGTCATCTAATTTACTAAGCATCAACACTCTTGTACCAGCTCAACTTGTTATTACTGTTAAATACACAAACAGAAAGAGGAGAGGGAGAAGCTCTGTTGCTTGGAAAGCAGAAAAAATTATCACAGATAGAATAAGTGGAGAAGTACATTCCCTTACTAGGAATTTAATATTCCAGTTGGTACCAGGCAAAAATGGTCTCCCAGATTGGCAGCATAAAATAAAGTTATTGAAAGTTTATTTGAAGATGCTGTAGAAAGTTGTAAATATTTCCTTTGTTGTCTTTCCACAGCCTGTCTTGTTTAATACATAAGTAATTTGATTATAGGTACCACCCAGTTATTATGCTGTACAACTACACAAAATTAGATTGCAATATACCTATTAATGGCTGTTTGTAAAAATACAAAAACAATCAGTTCTCTCTCGTTCAGTAACTGTCATCAGTGTGTAGTTGAACAAAACTGAGCGTTACCTGCACAGATTTCATGTACTGATAAAATCAGAGACATGGATATGTAGTTTATAATCCAAAGCAATCTACATGTCAGCCAGGTCCAGATCTGGACCACGAATACACTGTATTCCGTCCTTGCCAGTGTGTCCCACTGCTGCAGGAACACAAACATAAGTAAGAAGTGTCTGCTGCTTACCTTTTTGTGGTCTCTCGAAAGCAGTTACAGTAATACCACAAGACCAAGAGGAAGTGTGAAGTGTTGAACCCCGACCTTCCCACAGCCTGTGTCAGTGCACTGCTTTGAAGTTAACCAGTACCACAAGTTGGGACATTTATTTCTTATCAGAGATTCATTTAAAAGAATAATTTGGAAGAAAGAATAACAGTGGCAGAGATAATCTCCTTCTTCTGGTCAGTCTTCTGGTCAGATCATATGTTATGGGCAATAGCTAAGCAAGAGTTTTTTAGATCAAGATTTTGCATCTGGATGCCTAAACCTCACTATGGCAACCTCAGCCTATTCATGAATTTGGACTGCAGCTGGAAAAGACAGAGAACACTACTTAGTATCTGCTGGATTAGAACTCAATGCCTCAATCAAACTAATAATAACCACTTAGGATTTTACTTCAGCGTATAGTGAAGTATAAATGCACCTGCATTTCTTTTTCCTTTCTCCTTACTGTTCTTTCTGCTTCTCCTTCATCCATTATTTATGAACCATTTCCTCCAGCCTGTCTGGTGCAGCAGCACTCAGTGTGGCATCAGCATACATGGTCAGTACCTGATTTTCTATCATCTACGAGTGTATGACTTCCCTCATTGTCTTCCTTGCAGAATACTTAGCATGGGTAAAAGAACAGCAAGAATAAAACCTGGCTTCCTTACTTTGAATCAGGATGCGAGTTCCCTGTGATGGACTGGTAAGTTACGTGCCCTTCTGAACCTCCAGTTTGGTGCAGAGGGTAAGAAGTTAGCATAGTGGGGAATTTCCTCCTTCATATTCTTCTGAATTTACCACTCACTTCCATGCACTGCTAAAAGCATGTCACAAACACTCCTGAAAAGGTGCAATTGCTAAAACAGGTCTCTGAAACAGGCAGAAGCTTAACATATATATGTATTTGTTTAAAACACTGAACAATCCCAGTTCTCTTTCTTCCAAACATTTCAAGATGTAGAAGTTCTGGGCTGAGGGTCTGAGCAGCAAAACTGGAAATCCCTCATTTTTCCCCTGTGTTGCATATGCAGAGATTTTAGGGCAGGTCTTATCTGGCAGGATATGGCTGCTGGACTTAACTCCCCAGTTCTAGAAGGTTTCAGAGCTCATTTTTCTGATGGCAACTGAGAGGGAAGGAGATGCAAAAGCAGTTTCAGTAGAGGGAGACGTCACATGGGCCAGAGTGATAGTAATACTGACTTAGATGCTCATCTCAGGACCAACACTGAACTAACTGTTTCATACACAAATTGGCAGGGCCTTCATTTATCTTATCTTCATCACCTATCTTATTCTGTACTTAACTAATTTCAGCTAAGTTCACTACAGCATTCACATCAGCCATTCCCACCGCAGTGCACCACCACAGCATGGAGCAAGCTTTGTTCCACTGACTCCAAGTCAGACAGGTACAAAAGCACTCCGGGCTGACTTAGCGACTGGGCCTAAGGAAAGCCTAAGGGAGCCAGTGCAACCTCTGAGTGGTAAGCAGGCTTCTTAGTGCCAATCCAGAGCATGTACATACATGTTTACATTGTGCCAGTGGGAATCCAAAGCTGGATTTAATAACTTCAGGTGACAATAAAGAAAGCTGTTACGTTCAGACCATTATTGTTCATGCTGCTTTGTGAATTTATTTCTTTAAATTTTCCACTTGTGCTCCTGCCAAGAGAGATCTATCAGACAGTAAGCAGCAAGAGTAAAACTTTATCATTTTGTTTCAAACTATAAAATAATTTACATCACATATTTTACTTACTTTTGTCTTTTTTTTTTTTGTTGGTTTTTTTTTGTTTTGAAACCACAAACATTCCAGCATCACACTGTAGGAATAAGAATAACAATAGAAAGCATAACCTTTTGCATAGTATTAAATGAACAGACAGAGTAAGTTCTTTATTTACAATTATTGTCTAGATAAAAAAATTCATAAAAACAGATGAATGAACATATATTAATAACCCCTAGTGGGATGGATTGCCAATGTACCACTGTATTGTTGTCCACAAATCTCATGCTGCTAAGTACAGTACGTCGAGAGCGAGCATTTATATATTGCAGGGAATTTAACAAACTGATCATTTTGGTTTTTGATCCATTGTTCCCATCACAGAGAGGTCAAGCAATAAAAGAAAGGAATTGTGATGCACGACTTGTAGTTGAAAGGTCATAGCTATTCTGCTTTAAAAAAAATCTATCATTTATCATATACATAAAGCACAGTCTCTGCTCACAAAAGCCCAAGTTATCTATGCATCTCAGTTTATATATGTTTTACTATATATACACAGAATGCAGTGTTCATTTTCTTAACAGTTTTCAAGTCTGCAAATGGTACCTTAGGGAGGGATACTCCTACAGGAGAATTTAAAAAAAAAGGAAACCAAGAAAAAATGTGAAGTTTGAAAATCAAAAGGCAAACAGTCAGTGTTAAGATGCTGAAAACAAATCGTTCCAGTATTAATAACTTTTGTAGATGTTCAAGTCCAAAGCTAGAGGCTTCCCTGTAAATAGATAACACTTTTTTTTTCTTCTGAATACGATATCCCAAATAGGCCATAGAAACCCAATACATGTTGTACAAAGGTTAGTCACCGTATTTACAAAGCAAAGAACAATCCTGACTGAGTTTCAATCACTTTGTTGCTAGGAATTAGCTAAAATAATGATGCTTCCATGCTAGCTTTTTACTGTTAAGAAACGGGTAACACTATCTGCTGGAAACAGTTGTACACACCTCCCACGACCTGTTCTGTTGGTGAATGAAAAGTTTGGATCAGATAGCGAACTACGAATTGGAGCCAAAAACATTCAAGCTTCTACACAAGAGTCCGGAAGCTGGCAATTCAAGCTGATTTGAGCTTTACCTGGCTGAATAGTCTTGATGCACCCTGAAAACGTTTTAGTCAGTTCAGTCTGCAGTTTGGCCATGAGTCTAATCCTGTTTAGGAGAGTTCTGGCTTGGTTTAGTTCTCGTGACTGCAGAGATGCACCATGTTATTAGCCAACCTTAAGACAACCAGTAATACCTTAACAGATCGATTTGTCAAGCTAGTTTGAGAGTGTTTTCCAACACAACTGGCATAATCAATGGTGTAATTCAAAATATCTTTTGCACTGTACAATTATGGAAAAGATTATATGCTGAAAAGTCTCCAAGCAAACTTTATATTAAATACAAAAATTATTTATGAAAAATCTGTGATCCACAAAGTGCTTAGCATTCAAGTGGTTGACATAGCAATTATATAAGCTCATAAATTTTAAGTTATTAGGGCTGTTACCATCTTGAAAAATATTTTTCACCCTCCTTACTGCAGGTTTTCAAAGCAGCTTTCTTAGTAGAAAGCTCAAGGTAAAACAATGTACTGTGTTACAGTATACTTTGTGACTACAGGAAGACAAGCTTGGTAAAAAAAAAATCACACAAAGAATATCTCAATATACAATTAATATCGTTTCATTCAGACCTAATAGTGCAGAAATGATATTTTCCTTAAAAAAAAAACCAACAAAAAATCAAAGCAACAACCTACAGTGATTTTCATCCAAAATGCCAACAGCCCGTACTTCGTAAGTAATAAGGAAATAAATGCCTATATTACTAACTGAAAAGGATTAACACAATATGTCACAATATTTAAACATCAGTTTGATCTCCATATAGACAAACCAAATATAACTTATTTTAAATCTGTTATTTATAAACTCAACTCAGTTTCACATATTACCTGTCTAAAAATATCTTTGGAAGCCATTGCCGTGTGTTTAAAGAATGAAACAGCCTCCATTCTCAAATGTTGCACCAAAACAAATTCAAGCAGGTGATCAGAGGGAAAAAAAAAAAGAGAGAACCTGATCATTCTGATTTTTATTTGAAACAAAGGAAGCCTGTTTTACCTCCCTGTATATAGGATCACAATGCTACATCCAATGTGTTATTATATTTTGGCTTCTTTCGTTATTTACTAGCAATATCTACAATATTTAACAAAAAAAGAAAAAAAAAAAGAAAAAAAACCCCAAAACAACAACAAGAAAAAAACAGGCAGAAATCAGAACGCAGTTGCAATAAAATATCCAGGGTGCGATATTACAGACGTTTTCAATGAGCTGAGCTGAGCCATTTTTATACTACTTCGGCAGGAAGTGCTTTCTTAACCCTACAAATAGTTAAGGATATTATCTACAGGTTTGTAAACAAATTACATTCTTTTTTAGGACATAAATAAGTTAAAATAGTCAGAGCAATTTGAGCAGAAACAAGGCAACATGCCAACAAAGAAACTTTATATATATATAACTGTATATATATATATAGATATATACATATATATAATTAATTATGTATATACTTATATGTATATATCTCTATATATAGTCTCATAAATGTTTAAGTTCCTCTGTCCAACTGGTGCAAATCTACTGTGCAAGTTAAGCTTTGCAACTTCAAAAAAGTTCTTTAAATTAATCTATACAGTTGAGTCCATGCCACACAAGCATTTCAAAAAACTCACAGACCAGTGAATTGGATAAAGAGCCGCAGAAAGAAGTCCTCTGCAGTTCCTGCTTAAGGAGGAAAAAATGAAAACAAAAATAAAAAAAAAGAAAGAAAAAGAAAGAAAGAAGGGCCAGAAGTGTACAGTACATTCATGCAGGACTTTGTTTTGTTTTGTTTTCTGAAAGGGAACAAGAGGGGGGGTATGTAAATCAGCCATTCATTCTTTCCCCAAAACCATTGTGATTAACAATTCATTCACTTGTCTCAGAGTGAATAAGAGTTCAAACAGCTTTTCAGCCAGCAATGTTTTTTAATATATATATTTATAGATTTCGGTTGCTGTGGTTGTTTATTTTACATTATTTTACTTTAATTTTTATTTTTTTTGCAGTGACCTTTTCAGCTAAAGTGATGTCTCCAGGCTATGTATTGGGCTTCCTGGACTAGAAGAGGTAGCTGATTTACTTGTGTCAGTTGTAAGATTTATTCCACTGTCGATAGCACTGTTGTTCTTGTTCAGCGAAGACGGTGGACTCGAGTTTTTCTTGAGAGCAGGGTCTTCTTCTAGGTCTGTGTCATCAATGAGTGGGATGTGGGGCTGGGAATCTTCTATCCTAAACTCAGGATGAGTCATAAAGTTGTGAATAGAGGTTCTAGATTCTGGTTTTTCTAAACCTTCATAGAGAGAGCTACGGAATGCCTTCACGACGCGGATCTAGGGGGAGAAAAGGAAAGAGGTGTCAGAGGTCACACCTTTAAGGGGCCAAAATGTGTTAGAGAATACTTTGTGAAAAATGTAGCATATGGTTAGGGCAGTGCAGGCAGCTGAAGTCCATAGTCTCTGGATGTTATATGCATAAACGAGTGGCTCAGTTATGTGCATTTTGAATATCTGTATCAACTGCAATATTAAAATAAATCAAGTTTAAAGCCATCAAAGAACTGATGGGAAGTACTGGTTAAAGAAAGCGAACGTCCACTCGTGTGGTACATCCCTAGTAAAAGACAAGCCATGTTAATTGTAATGCAAATGTAAAACCATGCATGTTGATAGTTTTGCAGTGAGTAAGTAGGAAGGCTTTTTTATTTAAAAAAAGTCTCTTTTGTTTTGTTATAAAACATTACATATAACAAATCACACTTCACAAACAGAAAAGCACAGAACACAGACACAGTAGGATGGGTACGTATGAGACACACAGGAGCCAAGTGTAAAAATTATAAGTAATACCAATGTTTTAAAGCAAAATCTAAATGAATGCAGCCAAGAGCACAAAAAGCCAAGCAGACGAAATACTAAGCATAGTCATGCTACCACAGGGAAAAAAAAAAATCACAGTTACCACAGAGATAACTTGCACACAACAACTACACTTGGAAGCCTGGATAATGTGAACATTGTATTGTTGAACCAACTTTTTTTTTTCCTTCATGCATATGTGAGGTAAACACTCGAGTATAGACCCACTGTTCTAGGCATTTAACTTTTTAATATAGAGAAAACATAATAAAGTAATGTATTGATTGTTGGGTTGAATTGAATTGCGTTGTTAAACAGCAAGCTCTTTCATTTTCTGTGTCTCAGTTGTAATACTCTTTGTAAAGTTAAAAGCTGAAAGTGACACAATTGATGCCATATATGCAGTCTTTAAACTAGGTCAGCAGACTTATGCCAGGATAAATCTAATGTTGTTAACCACCTGACAGTAAGAACACAGGTGAAAATAAACTACAAGGCTCAGCCCATTAGACTGTGAACAAGGGTGCAAATTGCTTTCTCAGTAGGAAATGAAAGGAGCAGTAAGGAGCATGGCAGAGTGGGGACACTAGTGCTCTGTGGGAGGGATGCAGTCCGTATCCCAGTGACCTACGGTTCTGAGGAGACGTGAAGGGTTGTGCTATGTGTTACTACTGAAAAAACATAACTGCTTGGAAAGGAGTGGGGGGGGCAGAGAGGAAAAAACAGAATGGCAAAAACGTGATCTGTTGGCAAATGTTTTATGACTAAATATGAGTTCTATCCTTCTACTTCCATGTAGTTCATGAGTGAATTTTTAGCATTTCTTAAAGGGAAAACCAAAACACAGGCAGAGGCAGAAAAGGTGCAAGCAGGCATTGTGAAAGCTTTTCCAAGCACATTTGAAATGGTTGGTGGTAGGTATGTGTGTCATTTTACATGTGAATATGCTGCACATCATTGGTTGGTTTAATATAGCACTAATTTGTATAGCTTTATTTTCCCCTTTAATTAGCAGACTGTTTTAATAGTTACGTGGGCTCACATTGTTACAGCTGTGGGATCTAGCTGACCCTGCCATTGGGGCTGTCCAAGTCATACAGAATATCAGCAGATTTGAGAAAGAGGCTGACTTACACTTTGATCTCTTTGAACTTTGTCCTTGTTTGTATTCTCTAAACTTGAATGTTCATCATCTTTCACAAATCCTAAGAGGAGTCATGCCACCTTCAAATACATGGCCTTTGGTCATTCCAAATAAATCCCTTTCTCTTTATAAATACGTTTGGTAGGATAGGGCACAGTACAAGAAGCAGGTTCATGTGACTGCTTATGTTCCAAATAAGAAAACAATGTGGTATAGAATAGCCTGTCCAGGTCTGGGATAGTAGAAGATTTCAGGAGGCTGGCAGGTGCAAGACAGGAGGGGCACAGAAGAGCAAGGTCTGTGCACTATAATTAAATGGTGTATATAACATCTATTTGAGAGAGCACCTGGAATTGTAAATCAGGGCTTTATGCAAGTTGAATCGCTTTGAATTGTGCTCTACTCTGTGATGGTTCTGTAGTGAACCAACAAGAGATTAATTTGCGTTAGTAAATATATTTGAACTCACTCTTATTTCCACGAGTTGACATATAATTCCCTCACTACCTAGACCTTTCTATCTTCTATTTGAAAGTGTAAAGTAGTTTATCTAAACAATGAAACAATAGTATGTTTGCCACAGCAATCTTTGAGGCATTACCACATTGCCCTGTTTGAAATCAGGGAACTGCTCTGTAACATGCCCACTGTATAATATGGGCTGATACAGGGGTATTTTCTGCAAAGCTATTTCTGCTCTCTGAATAAAAATAGCAATCATCTCATTCAGTTGCAGCTTTTCACTGTATCTGATTAAACTAACAAAATGCTTCATTCTCTTGAATATCGGTGCATTTTATTGCATAGATTTAGGTTCTATTTACCAGCTAGATTCTTTTAAATAAAAGTACATTAAATTTTCACTTAAAAAATACAGGCTTGATTTTCATATTATGCTTGTAGATATTTTATAGGATTCAATAAAAGTAAGGCTTTTCTTCAGGCCACACAAGCCGTATTTAAGCCTTTGCAGGATAGCAAGTGAGGAGTTTAATTTCATACAGCGAGACTACAAGTTCTGCAGTAAGAAACAACCACTGAAGCACTGGTAGTCTGCTTAATAAAACTGCAGAAGCTGACTCAGAAAATGATACTATAGGCCAAGTATGGATTTTAATTGTGCATCTATATTGCATTTACTCCCAAGATTTGGAATCTAATTTACATTTAATACCAAAATTTCACTCTAAGTAGCTTGCTCGTATCATACATAGCTGGGGGAAACCTATAGAATCAAACTGTATTTGAAAACAAGCTATGAAAACCTGCCCACCATGGTCTGAATTCAGTACTCTGCTGGGACTGCTGAAGAACCACTGGAAGAAAAGACTACAGCAACATCTTTTGCTTGGATTAGATGTGTTTACACAGCAATCTGAAGGTACATAATTTCAGAATGCATAATCAGCCAGCAGTTGCATCACTTTGTGTGGAGATCTTGCAGGAATATTTAGATATTATTGACAAAGATTCTACATGTTCATAGTGATTTTTAGTAAAAAATAATAGCTTAAAACTTGTCTATAACTACTGGTATGTAAGTAGCTCATCTGCTGAATGCAGCTGTAAAAGAAGTGCCAAATTTGGGCAAATCCCTAAAGCTGAGATTATATAAAGCTAGCTAGTTTTCTTCTCTAAGGATCTGTAGAAAACTGCCTTCTTAACATCTCTCTACAGTTTCAGAGTGGTGTATAGGTTTTCCATACATATTCGGGGTTTGCCACCTTGAATACAAAGTTGGCATTTTAATTTAAATAGAGTAACAATACCCTATTTAAGCTAAGAACTGAAAAGGTACTGCTTACCCAGAGTTACATGGCCAACAGCAACAAATTCTGTTAATCCATGCTTACGGAAGTTCAGGGTTATTTGAAGTAATATCTGGTGTTGAAATGTTTAGGGGCTCTAGTGAAGCAAAGCCCACATCGTGTGATTATTTTTTTTAAGATAAATTATAGCTAATGAACTTCAAAAAATGTTATGGTTGTACAGCATGTAAAAGCAGGGACATACCCATGATGGATAGAACCGAGAACATGTTTTTTTATGAACTGTGTGAAGCTCATGTAAATGAGATTTCTTCATGATGCTGACAATGCCAAGGGAAGACAAACAGTGTGATACAGCTCCCTTTTCTCACAGTAATGGAGACAACAGAAAAAAATGAACTGCTTTTAAACAAAAGACTGTGGGAACAACAATTCAGGACATTTTTGACATGGCTCTAAGTTTCCACTTCTTTCTTCTCTGTAGCTGTAATAGAAAAAACTTGAGTTTCATCCCACCTTGACAGTTATATTTATTATACTGCATTAGGCAAGAAAAATAAAAGAAATAGAAATTTAGATACTACAGTTTTTTTCCCCATCAGAAGAAAAGATGAAGTTCAGAATCTCACTCTTAAATACAACAATATAGGCAAAATACACAAAGCCTCTTTATCATCTGCACATCTGTTATGGTTGGTAGCGTGTGGGCTTATACTCGAATGTTTACCTGGCTTCATATAAGCCAAGTATCTTGAGTTTGGTTCACATTCATTTCAGGCTCAAGGTTAAAGACTCACAACCTCTTTTTATTTCACTCTCTCCTGCTGAACCCTTTTGTCCAATGTTCTCTAGCCCTCTGGGAAAACAAACACATTTAATATTCAGACAGTAGAGAGTAGGGCACTGCAAAAGCAAATAAATTCTATACTGAAAGATCAGTAAGGTGATTAGTATAAAATTGTAAACAAGAGGTCAATTTTGCAAAGAGATGCCAACTCTTACATGTAACTGATACTATTCTATATCAATACTGTAATTATACTAATTAGAGAAAGTTTGGTCAAGTACTTTGGGATATGTGAAGCTTGGAGATACAAGGCATATCTTCAGTATGTTTGTTCTTGTTTATTTGTGAATCCTCTGAGTTTAAGGTGTATTGAATTAGATTTGGTATCAGAGGAGAAGATATTGAATGTATGGGAGTCACGTGTACACGTGACTAGGGTGTTCTGGATATTCTCTTTCTACATAAATATGCCATAGTTTCAGTAAGCACTGCTGAAAAGTCAAACCACACATAGCAAGGGCAGAATAGAACAACCACATCATCTGTGAAAACCTCACTTCTGATCCTCATTTCACAAAGTTCCACGTCTGTTACTCCGCAGAATTTCAGAGCATGAGATGGGAAGTACAGCTTCCGCTTTCCTAGCATCTCTCCTTTATTACAGGATTGTTCCAAATGTTTTGGAGCCTAACGGTTTTTATCAGATTTGCCAAAGCTTAAATATAGAATACAATCCTTTTAAAGAAAAGATTTCTCTGTTATGACTCTAAATCTTCTTGGCACAGTGCATCTCCAGTTGAGGACTTGACTTTATATTTAGACTTAAAACATAGTTATTTTCCCTAAAGGAAGGGTACACAGCAGTCAATTATGATTTTGGACATCCCAGTAGACTGGGGCAATCTTTGTGATAACCAGTGGAAACTCGTAAGTTTTACTATGATCTCTCTGCCTCTGTCAAACGATAGATTAATAATGTCCCTAAATGCTGAAACGTTTATAAACATCGTTTTTGCTGCAGGTTTCACGTTCTCCTTGCTCCATTTCCTCATGTGACCATGTTGCTATGGAAAGCATGTGGCAATTTCAGTAAGGCTGGTTTGCCCACCAACTTGACCATCTGTGTTCTGAATTTAGATCACTACTGGACAGTAATTTAGCTTTACATTTATTAAATTAGATGTTTTTTCATGGAAAAAAAAGTTGCTCCCAGTTTTCTTCATGAGAAAATTGGATCCAAACAAAGAATCTCTTGAGTTTGAGTTGTAAAGGCTGCCCAGCTCAATCATAACATTTATAGGGAACTCAATATGTAAGAAATAATAGATGAGCAGTAATAATTTCTCAGTACAAAAGTATCCGATTTTCATGCACAGCAGATCACAAAAAGCTAAGCCAAACTCTCCCTTTAAAAATCTTTATTAATAAAAGTATCATAGTAAGCACTAGAATCAAGATGAAGTTTCTGGCATAATTTGCAGATGTGAATGCCCACCCTTGAGGCAAAAGCAGCAGATGGAAAGCTTCCACCTGATGTTACAGCTTCTTGGCCAGTCTGAGCAATTTAGGGTACTTATAAATTAAAGAGACAATGAAAAACACCTTGGTTTTACCTGAGGATTAACCCCACTTCTAGGGAGTGGGAGACCCCTCTTCAAAAAGTGAAAATGAGCAAAAATGCAGCCTTTATCATGCTAATGCTTTTTTTCCTNTTGGTTTTTTTTTGTTTTGAAACCACAAACATTCCAGCATCACACTGTAGGAATAAGAATAACAATAGAAAGCATAACCTTTTGCATAGTATTAAATGAACAGACAGAGTAAGTTCTTTATTTACAATTATTGTCTAGATAAAAAAATTCATAAAAACAGATGAATGAACATATATTAATAACCCCTAGTGGGATGGATTGCCAATGTACCACTGTATTGTTGTCCACAAATCTCATGCTGCTAAGTACAGTACGTCGAGAGCGAGCATTTATATATTGCAGGGAATTTAACAAACTGATCATTTTGGTTTTTGATCCATTGTTCCCATCACAGAGAGGTCAAGCAATAAAAGAAAGGAATTGTGATGCACGACTTGTAGTTGAAAGGTCATAGCTATTCTGCTTTAAAAAAAATCTATCATTTATCATATACATAAAGCACAGTCTCTGCTCACAAAAGCCCAAGTTATCTATGCATCTCAGTTTATATATGTTTTACTATATATACACAGAATGCAGTGTTCATTTTCTTAACAGTTTTCAAGTCTGCAAATGGTACCTTAGGGAGGGATACTCCTACAGGAGAATTTAAAAAAAAAGGAAACCAAGAAAAAATGTGAAGTTTGAAAATCAAAAGGCAAACAGTCAGTGTTAAGATGCTGAAAACAAATCGTTCCAGTATTAATAACTTTTGTAGATGTTCAAGTCCAAAGCTAGAGGCTTCCCTGTAAATAGATAACACTTTTTTTTTCTTCTGAATACGATATCCCAAATAGGCCATAGAAACCCAATACATGTTGTACAAAGGTTAGTCACCGTATTTACAAAGCAAAGAACAATCCTGACTGAGTTTCAATCACTTTGTTGCTAGGAATTAGCTAAAATAATGATGCTTCCATGCTAGCTTTTTACTGTTAAGAAACGGGTAACACTATCTGCTGGAAACAGTTGTACACACCTCCCACGACCTGTTCTGTTGGTGAATGAAAAGTTTGGATCAGATAGCGAACTACGAATTGGAGCCAAAAACATTCAAGCTTCTACACAAGAGTCCGGAAGCTGGCAATTCAAGCTGATTTGAGCTTTACCTGGCTGAATAGTCTTGATGCACCCTGAAAACGTTTTAGTCAGTTCAGTCTGCAGTTTGGCCATGAGTCTAATCCTGTTTAGGAGAGTTCTGGCTTGGTTTAGTTCTCGTGACTGCAGAGATGCACCATGTTATTAGCCAACCTTAAGACAACCAGTAATACCTTAACAGATCGATTTGTCAAGCTAGTTTGAGAGTGTTTTCCAACACAACTGGCATAATCAATGGTGTAATTCAAAATATCTTTTGCACTGTACAATTATGGAAAAGATTATATGCTGAAAAGTCTCCAAGCAAACTTTATATTAAATACAAAAATTATTTATGAAAAATCTGTGATCCACAAAGTGCTTAGCATTCAAGTGGTTGACATAGCAATTATATAAGCTCATAAATTTTAAGTTATTAGGGCTGTTACCATCTTGAAAAATATTTTTCACCCTCCTTACTGCAGGTTTTCAAAGCAGCTTTCTTAGTAGAAAGCTCAAGGTAAAACAATGTACTGTGTTACAGTATACTTTGTGACTACAGGAAGACAAGCTTGGTAAAAAAAAAATCACACAAAGAATATCTCAATATACAATTAATATCGTTTCATTCAGACCTAATAGTGCAGAAATGATATTTTCCTTAAAAAAAAAACCAACAAAAAATCAAAGCAACAACCTACAGTGATTTTCATCCAAAATGCCAACAGCCCGTACTTCGTAAGTAATAAGGAAATAAATGCCTATATTACTAACTGAAAAGGATTAACACAATATGTCACAATATTTAAACATCAGTTTGATCTCCATATAGACAAACCAAATATAACTTATTTTAAATCTGTTATTTATAAACTCAACTCAGTTTCACATATTACCTGTCTAAAAATATCTTTGGAAGCCATTGCCGTGTGTTTAAAGAATGAAACAGCCTCCATTCTCAAATGTTGCACCAAAACAAATTCAAGCAGGTGATCAGAGGGAAAAAAAAAAAGAGAGAACCTGATCATTCTGATTTTTATTTGAAACAAAGGAAGCCTGTTTTACCTCCCTGTATATAGGATCACAATGCTACATCCAATGTGTTATTATATTTTGGCTTCTTTCGTTATTTACTAGCAATATCTACAATATTTAACAAAAAAAGAAAAAAAAAAAGNGCTTAAAAATAAATTTTCCAAAACTTGAGAGGTCTGTGTGATGGAAAAATACCGAAAATATTTCGTGATAATTTGGAAAAGATTTTAGTTGCCTGCTAGAAACTCTTGAGTCATCTCTGCATTTGTGTGTGTGTCATCTGTACAAGTGGCTTGTTTGATGCCACTGCTGCTAATGGTAATATCAGAAAAAGTTTGATTCAGTGAAATATCCACTTCTAAAAATCTCGGCCAGATATGACAGCCCTCAATGGAACAAATCCAAAGGAACCCAAAGACACAGAAACTGCAGCAGGCAGGCCTATGATCTGGGAGGTTGGTATAGTTTTTCTTTGGATTGTTTTTCCCCAAATGTATCCTATACTTAACAATATTTCTGTTTTATGAACTTTAAAGAAAGAGTTTTTTTTATGTTTGTTTGTTTGTTTGTTTGTTGTAAGAGATCTGCAGCTTCTTCCACTTAGGAACATTATTAACTATGTTGTCTATATGGGAATGGAGGGAAGGGTGAAGAGCAGGTACAAAGGAATATTAAATCTGTATCTTCCTTGGAAAATTTGAACCATATTTTCTTGAAGGAATTACCTATTGAAAACACAAACAGCATTTGACAACTAGGTAAAAATAGATAAATAACTTGTTTACTTTGTGTACAGTTAGATCCTCTGCCTAATTAACCCGTGAACTAGCAAAGGCTTTAAGCATATTCATGATTTTATGCATAAGCTGACCTTTGGTGTTCCAAATTTTGAGCTCCTAAAGTAAAAAAAAAAAACCCATTCATTGCCCCACTTCATCTGATTTTGCTTTCTCAAAATAAAAAGTAGAAGGAGAAGCATAGAGAATACACATTCTTAAATTCAACAACTTCACTTTCAATCCTCAAAAGCTGGTAAAGCATAGCCTGGTATCTAAAACCACTTCTGACGCTGTTGTGTAACTGTTTTCCAGTGACAGAAGACTGTGTGAGTATGTGTGTGTTCATGCATACGATACAGCAACACCTGAGAAAATGACCAGTGCCACATTGAATACAGACCCATATTAGTCTCATGTTTTCAATTGCTGTAGTTTAATGATGTGCACATTAATTACATGTGCATATTTAGTTTGAATTTGCATAAATCTTCTACCAAAGTATATAAAATGCCAGATTTATTTTTGCAAAAGCTTTCACTATGTTTAAAGCCATAAGGTTTTTTTCTGAAGAGGTAAGGCATTCGTAAGGTGGACTTTATTATAAACTAACGCTGTCATCCAGAAATGCAGAATTTGTTATCAGCAAAAATACTGAGATCTGAACAATATCAGCTTAACTAGGGAAATTTTAGTACAATAGTAAGTATTTGTATACAGAATACTTTCAGTTAAGGCATTCTGCAATCCTGTGAAAGATCTGAATGTGCCATATTTATGAATACCTGAAAATGCAGGTAATAGCTTGCTAACCTGTTTCACAACACTGAAGATATGGCAGCATTTGACAGGCAGCTATATCTTTACTCGTGCAGTAACTTTCTGTGTAGTTATTAATAATTTATAAAACTGAAGAGCATTTATTTGAATCAAACATTAGTCTGCCCACTAAAAATAGAAAAATGACAAGATTTTTGCTTCCAAATTGATGTTATAAACTGCAGAAGAAACGATGCAACGAAGTGTTACACATTGAAAGGTTATACAAGTAGTAAAGAACTGCATATATGCTCGTAAAATCAGACTTACATATTTTTATGACAGAGCACCATTTGATGCTCTTATTTCTGCAGAATGTCTGTATTTTGGCCACCCAAAACGATAACTGAAGTATCCTTATAGGTGCAGTGTGCTGAGCAGCAGTTCTCTGAAAATGAACAGCATCTCATACTGGGACCCCTTTTGTCTTTGTTATACTTTTAAGGTTTTCCCTTGATATGTGATATCTACATATGCAGTATTTTAAAAAAATCCAGGAAAGGCTTCAAAATCAGAGGTACAGCTATCTTCTTGTTCCTCTCATCCCACAGGAAAACCACATTTAGGGTTTCGTTCATTCTGAGCATCTGAGTGGAACGAATTCACTCCTGTTCTACTATATATGTTTCAAGCAAGGAGCTGAAAAGTAAACCTATATGTTCATTTTGTAACTAACATTTTCTCATAAAATGCCAATCCAAAAAAGTATTTCAATTAAATTTGGATTCAGAAAGGTTTACCAGCTTCTAGAAGAGATTTACAATGGAAGCGGTTTGGGAATAAGCATTTTTTTTCTTTTCTTTTTCACTGTCATTGAATTTGTGTTATTGGATTAATAAATCAAAACATTCCCTAGGGATTATAATTTGAAGGACACATCAATTTAATAGTAAAAAGTCATTATATTGCAGTAATAGAATTCTAGCAAAATTCCACACAGCAGTTCAAAATTACTTCAAAAGCCTCAATCTGTACTTACTTTCTGCAGTGGAGATGCATATCCCTGCACAGCTCAATAAATCAATCTTCATTTTTCTCTTATTTTCCCAAGCAGACAGCAAACACTGTAGCAGAGTACACTTCCCCTATTAATTAACTTCAGCTCATAACCTAGTAAGACCTTTCTCAAGATGCAATACTGTTCAATTCTTAGGTGCTTTGTTGCACTGGAGAGAAAAGGAGGAGGATAAATTAACTATTTTATATTTGCTAGATTTATCCTTTCAGACCACTGGCTACAGGATATTGATGAAACATTTACCACAGCAGAATGAGCTGTTCTCTGCTTTCTGCTCAATGCTCAAATGCAGAAGTGTTACTGAAGTCTTTCTCCCTGAATGAAAGGCTTGGTTTGTAGCGTTCTGTGTGCTGCTTGGTGTGAAATGAGGCAACGCGGGCCCTAACCTCTCAGTAGCAGGTTGTAGTGCCTGTGGCACAGCGGTGGCATGCAGCCTTTGCTTCACTTGGTCATGCTGCTACCCTGAAATTGTTGATGCTGTTGGAGTAAAAGTCAGGAGGACAAACTTCCACCAAGACGGAAAAAGATAAAAATTTTCTCTAAGAGCAAATCACCAAAGCTAGAACATTAATGACTCTTTGGGTTCTTAGCACAAATGAAGTTTCTCCTTTGATATTTAATTCCAGCAAAGGTTCTAATGTATATCTAAAATTTCTTTATACCTGGTGTTCAAATACTGAAGAGGTTGCACTCAAACTGAAAGGAAAGGTCAAGCTTCCTTTCCTTCTCCAGGGGCTCTGGAACATTACTTTCCTCTCGTCTGCCTTGTCTCCGTCTGCCTTCCCTCTGGCCAACTTCTCAGCAAAACTTGCATCGGGGATGTACTGTATGATTTTGTAAAGTATGGGACAAGTTTATAAAGTGAGTTCTATACATTTAAATATTCGTTTAGTGCTAAACAGAGTTAGATGTCTAAGAGTCTTCCTAGGCAAATGAAGATATTTTAGTGTGAGGGAAGTAGTCCTGTCAGAGCTTTTATTCTGTTCACTGTCTCTTCACTAGTTGCTTCACTTACATCTAGAGGAAAGCTGTTAGTTTATTTTGTTGCATTGACGCTGTTCTTTAACTTGCCTGTCTACCTCCTTCCTTAATGTTTATCTCCCATCAAATTTAGAGGTGCTTTTCTTTCATCATTCATGTGAACCATAATCCCTTAGCCTTGCATCATAAGCCAGATTCTCTGTTTCATCATTCATTCCTGTACCTGTGCCAAGTAGAGTACATATTCACTGGACATGAGTGACCTGCATTATACACAGTCTTCCAAATGGAATGATCATTTACCTGACAAGCTGGAGCTGTTTTGTTTTTTGTCTAATGTAAGATTTTCATAGTACTATTTAGAGTATATATTTTGTAAGCAGTAGAAAACATATAGAATGGCATTAGGAAAATATAACACAGAAACCTCAGAGTCTCCATACACTGGATAAAAGATGACTAGAAATCACTGCTCTAACAGTAAGTTAACATCAACTTGCAATGAATGATGAAGAGCATCTACTGTACACAAAGTAATCCAGTTACGTGTGTCTGGGTACGTGTAAACTAACATAACATGACAAAATGGGAGAGTGCAAAGTAGCTCAGTCTCAAATGACTGCTACATAAGTTGGCATCTCTGTAGATCTGATGCATTAAGAATACACACTCACGCCCAGCCGCAGCAGCAGATGTGCTGGTAGGAGAGGAAAGAGCATTGGATAACGATACGTGACTAGGGCTAGAAATATTGGTTACATCCTGGGTCTGGCTTGTGACGGAGGACTGTCTCCTTAGAGCCCCCTGAAAGGAAGTGCCACTCTTGAAAGTATTGACTACTTCGATCTGTAATGGAGGAAAGAATGAGACAAGTTGCTTAAAGTATGGATACAGTTGCAAAACTAACAGGAATAATAATGAAAAACAATAAATCAACCGTGCACGCAGTTTAATTTCTATGGAAATAAATACTTTTTAGCGTCCTTCTTAACGTTTTAGATATGAAATGGTCCAGTTTTTCCTGCCTGAATAAAATGAAGCAGCTCGATAGGAGGCAATGATGCTGCATGAGTTTAAACAATCAGAATATTTGAAATAAAAATATTGAAAAATTAAACCATTTTATTTATATGTAAATAAAGTGAATACAACTGGAATACTTGAATTAGCTAACGTCTACTTTTTCCTACTGAGAATAAAATTGCTTTTCTATTGCTTTTTAGGCATTCTTCCAGCGGGAGGAAAATTCAGTTGGGGGGGGGTGGGAAAAAAAGCCTATAGAAATATTACAAATAAGACTCAATTTTGTTGACAAAAACCCAAGGTTGTCAGCATACTAGCTTGATAAAATGGAAAGTATTCTGGTATTTCACTTTTTTCTATAATGAAAGTTTGTGTAAATTAAGCAGTGATAATGAATGATGGTCTATTCTAATTACAGAATAAAATATTAATGTTTTATCTTTATACAGTGCTTAAAGTTAGACACAAAATTATGTTGAACCGGACCGAATATTTCAGTAAACAGAAAGACCATTTTCTACTTGTTATTTCCATATGCATATTGTATGTAACCCACTGTTAGATGTCTCTTTGCTGAATATCTTCCTTTAGTACTTTTAACACAAAGGAGGTATTTCAGGATTGTCTCTGTCACCAGCATTACACACAATATAAAGCAGGCTCTATATATCAATGTGTTTAAAGCCAGGGATTGGCAGTAGGTAGCAGCTACAAATCCCTGAACAACAGAATGTCCTCTTAGTTACAATCGTACAGCCACAACACAACAAAACAGTAACAGAATCTATTAGAAGAATTCACCCATCTAGTTGTATGAAGAAGCCCAATGTTTCCGGATTTTATCTTGCAACACAATTTTTTTTAAGAGTTACAGCCTAGAAAGTAGTTGGGAAAAGGTAAAGTAGTATATCTACAAACAGCACAAACCTTGGTATAAGCCCTCCTAAATTTTCTACGTTGAAAGCATCATAATAAATTTGCTAACATTTTCTAGTGCAGCCAGTCTTATTAATAAATAAATTCATATGGCTTCATCTCTAATGCTATGGATGCATCCCCTCCCATTATCCTAGCCTTTGTAGATCACTATTTTCCTTTATGTTTTCACAGAAATAACCATGTCAAAGCCAGCTGTAAAATGAATCAGAGGTTACTGCTACACAACCACCATGCTGTACTTCTGCTAGACAAACATGAAGCAGCCTTGTTCACTGACTCTCTGTTTTCCAGTGAGACCCCTAAATACAACGTGCATTTCATGTGCACACTGATGGATTTACAGCATTAAGCAGTCATGACAACATTCTGCAGCTCTGCTCTCCATGTTTTCTGCAGCAGACTTATTTTAAGCTATATGTCCAATAAAAAAAATACAGTATGTGATGAGTTGCCATGTGGAATAAGGATACAGGTGAATCAATGGCATTTTGAAAACAGCATATGGTTCAAACCACTGGTTACATATGAAGGCATGTTAAATACTTACCTGAAATATTTACTGTACAAAAGTAGAATTACAGAAAGATCCTGGGTTTTCATTATCTGACATACATAACAGAGCACTCTTCGAAAGAGAACATTCAAGAAAGATTTTAAAGGCACTCACTGAGAGCATGAACTGCGCTGTGGAAGATTGAAGTGGTAGATCCTAAGCCAAAGGACATTTTTAGATCTATAAATGCCTTTCCAATGAACTGAAAGACTCTAGCATAAGTAAGAATGAAAAGCTAAGGGAAGAGCTGTATTTAACAGTTTCTCCAGATAACAGAAATTACAGGTGTGTAATTTACTTTTTCTCCTGAAAAAAATTAACTACAGATCTTCATGGAGTGAATCCCGAGGGAAAAGATGACAACCATTTTAGAATCTTAAAGGTTGAACATGCAGGGATGCATTCTGCCTGAAGCCAGCGAAGAAGAAGAAAAGATCCTGGCCTCCTAAGGAGTTTATCTTCCAACATCAGAAAACAGCAAAGAAAGAGTTCACCCAAATAAATAAATAAGTAAACAGTGCATTTTAAAATGAGATGCTTTTGTAATTACAGAAGACTGAATTTATTTAGAACAATTCGTATTGCTAAAAATGAGAAAGCAAAGGCTAAGTCCTACATCATAAAGTGTTTGAAAAGCTTCTAACAGAACACAGAATGTCATCATGTTTTGATTATAGGCCTTTAGCAGAGAAAAAAAAAATAGAGTACTGTATTTTTTGCCTCTCTCATCTTTCTTTAAATTCTGTGCTGTTTTTGATGTACAGACAGTTAATAAAAACATCAGTGATAGCAGTTTAAAAAAGAATAAAAATGGATCTTAACACAGCAGAACGGTCCTGGCAGGATAGGTGGGCCAGAATGTTTTTCTGATCCTTAACATGGAAGAGTTTCAGCAAGCTGTTCTGTTGTTACTAATGTCCTCACAAGATCAGTAACTCCATCCAAAATTTGTTTTATTTGTTTAAGAACAAGAAGAAATTGGCTTTGCTCAATCTCTATAAACAGTTTGCTTTAGTATTAGTAAAGCAAACTAAACTTTAATCTGCATGAAATAGAACAGTTTCCATTCTAATTACTGCGGTCTCCAGCAATCTTTTTGTACTAAATGCTATATGAAATGAAAAAAAAAATAATTAAAAACGAGGTACTAGCTTTTTATTTAACGTTCAAAGCATCTGCTAGGAGTGACTGTCATTGCCATGGTGTTTGCATTTGTTCAGGAAGGTTTTAGTGCAGAAATGAAGGAAAATACAGTGCAGCATCTCTATTTTGAATATCCAAAGAGAAATCTTTTTTTTCCATAGCAGTCTCTAGACACATTAATTTCTGAAAAAAACTGAAGGTAGTTCTGTAGCAGTTAACAAAGACACCTGTATTTATTTAACTATTTTGTCTTGTTTTTGCTCTCAAAACATTTTTAATTTTCAGTAAGTTTTAGTCCCCTTTTTTTTTGGCCACATTAAGTAGATAACACAAACTCTGAATTATAGAGTGAAAGAAGCAGGGAGGACAGAGCCCTTGTGTTATGAAAGTCAGATAAATAACCTGAAAAGTTTTCAAACCTCCATACTTAAATATTTTTCCCTACTCAAATGTGAGGTAACTATAGAAACTTTTCAGTACACAACTTAAAAAGATGTAGTGAACTTGTGGAACTTCAGAATGAAGAACTTCAGAATGAAGAATGAACTGCAACAAAGAAATGGAAAGCACTGCTGAAAACTAGCAGAGAGAAGTCCTATCTTCAATGAAATTTGAGACCATTTTATATCTTCATAACTAGAATGAGTCAAGTGTGAAACTTCACATATTACCAGTCTTCTGAGAAAGCTGTCCAGTAACGAAACACTTCCGATCAGAAGACAGTATGTGTTCATCCAGAGAAGACATAAGTTATAAGACAATAAAGTATGCAAACGAACAGAAGCAGACAAAAAGAAAATCAGAAATACACAGTCAGTCTCTGTGACTCTGTGCACTTTTCGTGCAGTTCTCTTTAACGTAAATTCACGCATGTGCAGCATGAAATAGAGATGTCCGGCATCTCAGTATGAAGAATCAACAATGGAAATTCTTTCTCTAGTGCCTAGAGAAACCTGTGCTTTGAGAGTGCAATAAAAAACCAACAAAAAAGAATCCAAAGTCTTTATTATTGCAAAGTTTTTGCCAGTTTGGATGAGGTTTTATTGGAGATCTGTCAGTTATCTGGAGGAAAAACAAACAAAAAAAAGTTCATAGATTGTTTATAACTTTCTTAGGAGTGAAGGCTTTTGTTGAATGCTGGAGCTGTATGTCCACAAAGGTCTGAATAGAAAATAATCAAAAATAAACATCACACATTATACAGCACAAGTGTATGACGGCTGAAACTGAAACTGGATTTGTTGAGATTTGAGTCTATAGCTTATTCCTAATCTTAATTGTCATCCTCTTATATATATAAAGTGAGGGGATGCTCTACCTTCTTCTTTTGCATCTCCAGAAGTGCATTAGACATCAGAGGATTCTTGCAAATCCTCCAGCTCCCCAAGGATGCTACAGACATCCCCATCTTCTTCCATCAACTCTTCTTTAGATGGCTTCCTGGGAAACGTAGTACAAGCGTATGAATTCATTTGGATGGGCCGCAACACACAGCACATCAAAATGCGCTCGAGGTCCATCCAACAAGGTATCTAATTTGACCTGTACAGAGGTTCATCGCTCTCCAGCAGACATCTGGAAACTGCAATTGGAACTCTTTTTGAGTCTGCTGGCCCATTTCCTTTTTCCATTATCATTTCACAGATGTGAAATGGATGTAAAAATCAAAGTCACTGAATAAACAAAATGAGAAGAAAAATCACAGAGCCTTTTGGTAGGAGAGGAAGTAGTACATCCTACCAAAGATACATCTACAAGTAAGAGCAGAACAGAAACTAAGACGGATGTTAGCAAAGAAACGTAATTAATTTCATTTTGTTTTAAATAGTATAAAAGAATAATTTTTCTGTGAATTAAGTGGACAAAGATATGCAGAAGAACTACAAGCTACCTCTCAGACTAGAAAAAGAGCTAAAAGGATGTAATTTTCTTTTTTGTGTTTGTAGTTGTTTACACTCACCACAACCAGAAAGACATCCTGACAGAAATGCCAACAGGCAACACTCCTCCTACAGCCACCAGGAAGAAAAGAATGCACATTTAGAGGTCATCTTTCCAAAACGATCTCCACTACCTGGGCACTTGTTTGTACCTCTTAAGATAAGAGGAACTATGACAATTTGAATTTTCTCTGCTGATGAGTGCTCCTGACTCAAGGCAGGAGTCAAGACACATAACCCTAAAGCTGAAGATCCATATTTAATTAAGTAATCAGAAGCTCAGGAATTTACCAAAATCCTTAACCTTCCTCTAACAGCACTTTCCACCTTCCTTCCTTTTCATTTTGCTGTGATGCACTGAATAGACCTAACCATTCTAGCTTCAGTTAACTGCTTTCCCATTGTTCTAAAAGGCATGGCTGCATCTTTTCTCCGGGGAAAAAAAAAAAAGTATCCATTTGTATGTAGAAAAAGGGAGAAAGTACCATCCATCTCAAGTTAAGACCAAAATGTCAAACTCAAAATCTTCTTTGATGTAAATGTTCTTTAAAAGATTCTTCAGATAAAAACAAGAAGTATTTTCTTAACTGTTCACCTCTTACTTTTGTGTATTATGCAAAACATTCACAGAACCATCTGATATCACGGGGAATACGTATCTTTAAAAGTTGCTCTCTTCTGCAAGCTGGCACAGGTGTTAGAAAGACTAGAGTGCTTTAAAACATGCTACTTCACTGCAATGGAAAAGGCAAAATAGTTCAAATACTTTTCTAGCATTTTTACTTAATAGCCTAAACTGCACTAAATTTAATAGTGCGGCTCAGTACAAGTATTTAGTATATCATTCATCTGAATCCTTTAATTCTGCTTTAAAAACATCATGGATTTTTGTGTTTAGGAAAAGTTGAAAAAAATCATTCTAAAATAACATCCAGAGCAGCCAATGCATACATTTCAGTATTCAGTGGATGCTTATGCCCTTACTATTTTAAATCCAGAATCAAATTTTTCAAGACCTTACAGGGAAGACAAATTAATTCCTGTTATATATGTATGTACATATATATCTGTATATACACGATAGTAACATATTTTATCTTTTTTAAAATCAAGTGATGCTTTACACTTTAGATCCAGATATTTTTCCCTTATTGCATGAGTGGGAACAACAATACACTTTAGACAAAATAAAATGGCATGTTTTAGAAAGCCTTCATAACATTTTGCTAGCCATAGTGTAAGCTAGTGTTTTCCAAGTAGCACTGTTTTTCAGCTGTCATCGCTGAAGTAGAAATACAAGTGTCTACAGTAGAGTCAAAAAAGGTATTCCTATTTTTGACTATTTTTATAACATTTACAGTTCCACTATACACGCACTTTTTGAAAGTTCACCTGTTTTACTATTTCACACGATGCTCCTTTGAAAACAGTAAGGCAATTTCCAAGTACTGTCGTTCCAATGCAGAAGCATTCTCTGTGGATTTCTGTAACATTATCTTGTCTTGATCATAGATTACTTCTAGACCATGGGGGCATTTACTTTTTAGCATACCTGAGTTTGGATTCTGTTAAGCCCTCTGAACCAGAGAATTTGTCCACGTCGAAGTTCTCTCTCTGCATGATCAATTTCTTCAACATCCTCATTGAGTTCTTCTTCAGGAACCTCTTCCTTCTCAGTGAGCCTCCCTGCCTCCTTTAAAAACTTTAGCCTACTTGTTGGGATGGTTGCAATGACCTAAAATTACAAAGAGCTGCTGAAAACATCAACCTAATTCAATAACAATAACAATAAGCTGCTAATTATAAAAGAATTCTGATATTTTAATGAGATTTCTAATCTTCCAGAACACTTCAGATTTCAGATTTTATATTTTCATTATAGTACTTTACATTTATACAACTCCATTTTGTACTCAATCAGCATTATGCACATCGCTAAACCACATTAGAAATACATGGCTATGGAGCAAGTGTAAGGCTGGAAAGAAGCAGTGTCCTTCCTCAAAATAACTAAGGGGGGGGGATATAGGTATTTGAATGTAATTATTTAGAGGAAACTTCACAAGACCAATACTTTTGCAATTAGTGTTCAGGGATTTCTAATGACTGAAAACAGACTAATGGCTGTTAATGTAAGCTGAAAATTAGTTCCATCTCACTCATGTAAGTCTCTTCACACTAAAATTGGTTCAGGTATTCCATTTCTTCTTGATTTGGAAAATGAAAATAGTTTTCTCAGCATGTAACAGAAACAAGATTTCTAACAGTGTACCTCTGAAAATCTTCCTGTTGGACTCTTTGTAGAGTTCTGTCTTACTCTGTACTCATGAGTAATACATTCAGTTTATGTCAGCCCATTTTCTTATTCAGGTTGGCTACCTAAGTGGTCACTGGAAGTAATTAATAGAAGAGATGGCTACTGATCTTAAAGAATTGTAAATAGCAAAGTCAGACGGTGTTGAGTATGATTACTGTGGGTAAATTTCAATGTTGTTATCTTGGGTAGTCATTTTTTTCTGATTTCCTCTGTCAGCTTGAGTAGAAATATGGATGGCCATTTAAACATGACACTACCTAGAACGTTTTGAATGCTAAAAAAATTCTCCATCAAAATTAACTATTAGACACATTTAGTAAAAAAAATAAAATAAAATAAGTGCTTTCATTTTCTTTTTTTTTTTTTTTTTTTTTTTTGCTTTTATTTCAGCAGTGAGCAATCACATCTCTGAAGCCAAGATGCGTGGAAAAGAACGGAGTCAGCTGGAAAAGAAAAGAATTTCGCAGATAAGAAACTACAGCTCTGGAACACTCAGCAACTGTGGAAGTTGCTGTCTGGTGGATGAAAATCTTATTCAGTTTGTGATGCTGATTTTTGCAGCCTTCTGGCATGTGGTATTGTCCAGATCACATAAGCCACAGCACAGACTAAGCTAAGTTATTCTGAAAATAAGAGTGTTGAAGGTACTCCATACAGCTGATAGTTGGAGGAAAATGGATGAAGAGGCACCTCATGGCTTTGGAAAGCTGGAATACTGCTGGAATACTGGTATACTGCAAAGACACATGAAGAGGCACCATGTATTTTCAGGATGAAAACATACTGTTGATTTTGCTGAGGGTCTCCTTCAACTTTGAACACCACAACTCTATTTTTATTACATGACTATTAAAGACTGATAAAGAAATGTCCAAAACTATGAAACCTTTTAAAATGTACTTTGGGCCGGAAAACCTGAAGAGCTTGGAAAAGGAATGAACTGGCATGACACAAGCAAAGACAGAGCAGGAGTGAAAAAATAAAAGGTAAGTGCTAGTCATTGCAACACTTACTGAAACTGCTTCAGGTTCCCAGCTATAAAAAAAATTGATGCCAGTACTCTTTAGAAAGAAACTACTTGATATCTGATGAAACTGATGTGGATGAAGGGCTTGCAAGACAGCATTTATATAAACAACTATATTTGGTAGTGACTCTGTATGACAGAACGTAGCTCTCCTTTAGCGAGGCTGAATCTCTGTAATTCTTTTCTTAAGAGTGTTCTTGTATTTTTTTATTTGGATGTTTGGCGCTTTTTTTCCCCTTATCTGCAGACACCAGCCTTGTTCAGGTAATGGCAGACTCAGCAGACTTGATGCAGATTAAGAAACTAATTATTATTCTCAAGGAAAGTACCATTTTGAAAAGTGATCAACAGTTTTCAGAATATAACCTGAAATGTTCTAGAAAGAGCTTGTTTTCAGAAGTCTTGAGGGCCACTTTCAGAAATCACTGTCACTCAAACCAGCGCAGATTTGCTTTCCAGAAATTCCTTAAACCTTTACACACCATTTAGATGTCTCAAATTTTGCATCTAAAATTTGAAGTCTTGACTGGTTACAGTGGGTTAAGAGAACAACAGCGTGCGGATAAAGTGTTAGAGCAAAGCGCTAACAAATTTGTTATGCTTCACAGTAGAATTAATCAGAGGAGGAGAGAGAAGGCTGGGGAGGAAGGGAAGCACCTCTTCTGAAGGTGTCTCCTACCATAGAGCTCCATGAGGAAAGGACTTTCCACAGACTATCTATCATGAAAAGCATTTTATTTGCTTGTGTTTTTCTTTCCTGGTCTCTAAATACTGACCACAGGGGAAAGTTTTTATTCTGTTTCCTCCATATAAAACTGTAGCCTTTTCAGTGATAAATTGTTGTGGTATTCCCATACTGGTTTTAATTAAATGGCCAGGCATTCACAATAAGGATGAGACTGTGCCCACCCTTGAATCAAAAACATGCTGATAACTATTCTTAGTTTTCAGTTGCAGCATAACTACATACACCAAAAATTCAGAATCATACACTGATCAAAGGCTGTGGGAAGTTCTTCACAGCTGAATGACCTCATATAACTCACAGGCTTTATCTCCCTTTCCACGCTTTTCTTTTCCTCCCTCCAAAGTTGGTATTTTCCATCAGTGCAAACAGAACTTTCCTTTCCAAGATTTATCAAACTGATTTTAAGTTTTCCCCATGAAACTTAATAACTCAGATTCCATCTTCGGATAAGAACTACATTAGCACAATGTAATACTGGTGATTCTCAGCAACATGTATTAAAAACTGTCGTGATTGAGCTTATTCTTTCAAAAAGTCTAAGGTCCAGCCATCCAAAAAGCTTATGTAGTAATTTTTTTTCCCATAATATATCAGTTTTGAAAGCTAGAATTTACTCATTACAATTCAATCAATTCTGTATTCAGCTGCATCAGCAATTTCTTGCTTGGCAAATGAGCAGATCAATATGCATCTTTATATCTGAGATGCAATATATTAATATTTTTCACACTTTTTAAGATGTATCAGGTAGCACCAACTTAAAGACATTAACAGAACGTTCAAAGATACAAAAAATACTATTATTATTTGCAGTCCGATTTTGTACATAAAATGTAATACCTTAACAAAACTAGTTGCAACTGTACCACTACAGACAGCTAATCACATAACTTAATTATCACACAGACACTTGTTTTTACATGTATATATAACCCGATATCAGCTAATGATGACACAGGTTTTAGCAGAATTCATAAATGACACGTGAATTCATCTGCATTTTTCTGCAACTATGCTAGGAAAAAATTCCTTTTTCTGTCATCTCCTCCTCTGTCCTCTGCACACAAAAGTAGGATTGCTGCAGGCATATATTCAATGCACTAGGCGTGGTCTTATGCAAGTTACAAGGAGTGGTTTGACATAGCACTGGAATCTCTTTTCACTTTCAAAAACTTGTCATGGCCAAACAGACATTGCTTTGGGTACTCTATAGT
This sequence comes from Pavo muticus, assembly GCA_016647715.1. Lineage (NCBI taxonomy): Eukaryota > Metazoa > Chordata > Aves > Galliformes > Phasianidae > Pavo > Pavo muticus. Next base: position 1,173,821 of record JACDJE010000078.1, read on the forward strand.
TGGGAAGCTTATAGTGCATTTGCTATATGGTTTTATGTTTATAGGTTGTGAATCAAATGTCTTTCACACAAGCCACTGAGGATGATTTTTGTGATAGCATACCCTTCTTAGGGAAAGAAAAGATATAAAAATTAACAGAAATGAAAAGGAAGAATGGGATGATTGAAGTAATTAGGGAGCTATCTATTTCAGTGTGTGGCAAATATGATGTTCTGAGAAGGAAACAGGATAGTAGGATTATGAACTGGTTTTTTGTGTGACTTGTGGCAAAAACTGGTCTTAGACTGGTTTATAAAAACAAAAGGTATTTTGCATATTCCTGGATGCTTACCTGACCCCATACAAGTTCTCCTAATCCAATAAATACACACCACATCCACTGGTCAAGCTGCAGGGGAGAACAGCTGAAGGGTTTTCCTCCAAACTGGACAATTACTATCTGCAAAGAAAAGCAGAGAAGAGATGGGGTAAGTACTTTGCAGCAGTAGGGGGAGCTGTCAGTGACATTTTACTTGAGCTCTGTCCCTCTCTTTGTACACATTACAACTCCGCCTCTTTGATTCCCTTACAACAGTGAAATGCATCATTAACAATCTACTGTTTACTGGACTGAATCTAAAGAAACTCAAAATCTAAATGTTATCTATATTCCTAACGGATCATTTTACGCTCTTTTCGTGGCACCGTGTTAAGCTACCAGAAGCAAACTTTTTGAGACCATCCAGCAAAAGCTGCAGAATCTGTCACTAAAAATCCAACCACACAAACTTAAGCACCCTGGAATGAGGGTCAGAAATAGCCATACTAGTTCAAACTAAGGGTTCCTTACCTAAGGACAGTCATATGTGAATGCTTAGGGAAGAAGAAAACAGGACTGCCCCCAGTTATTCTCCCACCTTCTGAATATTCTCAGCTGGTAATTTGTTAACACAGATGTATTTGGAATGGCCACTGCACAAGAAATTTTTCTCTCTGATATTTTATTGTACACTTATAGATGTGTTATCATGATAGACTGACACTGCCAAAATTTAGTCCTGTTGGAGAAAGATGGTGGGAAAGTCACACATGAAAAGGACCTAGTTATATTATGCAGGAGACACAACCAGCACCCACAGAACCTGAACGAGTTTCTAAGCCTGGTTAGATTGAGAACGTTTTGCTAACTGAAAGTCAGATATTATTATTTTTTGTTAGCAATGCTGCTATGAAATAGCTGACCTTACAACACAGTTCAGAGATTTAAACTCTCAAAAGCTGCAGAACAGTAGTTACAAATCATTTGTCTGGTCTAGTGAATAAACAGTGAACAAACAGTGAACACTGACTCTTTCTATATGAATTGTAGATATACAGGAAGAAGGAAGGGGACAGAATGGAAGGCAATGGACAGGAAATGTTTGGACAGAGTAGTAGACAAATAAATGTCAATAGTGAAAAAGTAGACAAATAAATGTGAATAGAATGCTAAACTTGAAAGAAGTTACAACTTCACATTAAGAATTTTCCAGCTGCTCTATGATAGGTATTTCGTATTTTAAGCCATCTTCCTTCAATACGAAAATCTTATTATTTTACTCTGAAAGCAGAAAAAAAGGATTAAAATATAAAAGCAAGCTACTGCTTTTCTAAGGAGAGGAGTGATAATTAGCCCTTTATTTCTCAAGCTGCTGTGGAGCTTTCAGAAGAATTTTCTGATTCTTAGGATGCTACATGTTGTAAGAGTCTCCATTTTGTTCCTTTGAAATTTTTGCCAGTGCTATTGATGTTTTTCAAAGAGGTTTTGGATGAGGACAGTCAGTGGAACTGCTACACTCAGAGTTGAAATAAAGCCAATCATAGAATCATAGTATCACAGAATTGCTCAGGTTGGAAAAGACCTTAAAAATCATCAAGTCCAACTGCAACCTAACCATACTACCCTAACGAGCCTCTGTTCAGCAGAAAGTACAAAAAGGAATAGTAAATCAGTGTAAAATACTCCATTGCTGTTTGTACTTAAAAGTATTTAATAATTTCTCCTAACAAATAAATACATATGGAATGTAGTAAGTTTTAAGCATGAAATTAAAAACAATTCTCCATCCTCACATATACATCTAAATAGACCAGTCTGCTGGAGTTAATCAGCTTCTCTTTAGAACAGAATGCTTGGCTCACACAGTCAGATAGAACAACACACAGACAAAACAATAAGTACTATTCTGACATTGCTTCAGCAAACGTTATTCAAAGCTATATTTCTGTAAGAGAAGAAACAATAGAAAGAGTAACCGTTTACTGTCCCAAGGAAAATTACCTAACTTTAAGACTGAAAAGCAAATAAGAGTCACAGCCTGAACAGTCTTAAACCACTATTTCCTTTTTGATTCACTGTTAGAGTGCAAATCTACTGTTGTGAACTGTGCTCTGAAATACTTCTGCTACGAGAAAATCAGGGAGGGAGGAGTAAAATTAGGAACTGATTCAGAAATGTGGCTAGTAGCTAGATAATGCTTTTTCTTCAGCCAGATGAAACTGAGTACAGTAATGACGAGAACTAGGAAAACATTCTCAAACATTTCCCATGACAAATAATGCAAAGATGCCTCTGAATTTGTCAGGCCTTAATACTACAGAGTTATTGTAAAATACTTTGTTGCTATTGGTTATTATAATATTTAATAATATCTCCAAAAAGAGTAAACAAACCATGACAGCTACTGTTATATCTTCAGATTAATTTAAGATTTCACCTGGTGATAATGATCAACATTTATGTTGTATTAGTATGACTACACAACATTTTCCATTATTGACAAATGTATTGAAAAAGAAAGTACATTCATCCAGGTGGTTTCTGTAATTACTGTGCCTCCTACATCTTTTAGATTAAACAGGCATAGAAAAAAAAAAGTCACCTAAATTTCTCTTGAGTAGGTATTAATTTTTGACCAAATCATTACCTGAATAGCAAATGTACCCAGTACAATAGTGCAAAAAATAGGATTTCTGAAGATGCCATCAAAGACATTTCTCTCTCCATGGATTTTGCGTGCGTTGATTTCATTGAAAAGCTGCATCATGACAAAAGTGTTGAAGATAATGGTGTAGTGCTCTGAAGGAGGAGAGTGGAGTGGTGCATTCCTCCCACTGTCAATTTTAAACATTTTCTCACCTGGGTATAAGACAAAAGTAGAGGTTTCCACTAGAATCCATCAAACAGAGTTTTTTTATTCCCTTTGTTTTCTTCAGCTAGTTGCCTGCTTTGCTCTACTTTTTTCTGACCTTACTATCTATAGGCAAAATTCAGCACTCCAGAAAGCAAAAGACATCTAAAGTTCCTGAGCAGAAAGCTTCCCCAAAGATAACTTTTCTCTAATAACTGAATATACCTGCTCACACAGTTTTCTGTAGTATTTTTCCTCTAACCAAGTAGTAAATATTCTAAGTCAATTCCTTCTGATGTAATGAGCACTTAAGACCCATCGTCAGTATGTTTCCATTTTTCTACCAGAATTAGAAGCACTCTTCAGCAGTTTTTAACCTCTTTGCTAATACGCTTGCCATGACTCTTGACAAGTGTTCATGGGTATTAATGACAACAACACAGACATTCTTGATTTTAAATAGACTTGATCGTGATCATTCTGTTAAATCTGCTCTGAAGCACAACATCAGGCATTGCTCTTTATCTTGATAATTTGATTTTCACTTTTAGATCTGACCAGTAAAGAGGCAGGATAAAATCCATTATGAGTAATAGTAAAACTGAGATAAGATTGAAAAAATACCTGATGGACCTCATTTCATATTGACAAAAGTTTACAGATAACACACAGTTATTGAACAAGTTATTCATTTGAAGTAAGAATGAGACGTTCATATGAAAGAGTAAATAATGAATGAAATAAAGAGTAAAGGTTATCGCACTACAACCCACTTTCATAACAAGTGTTGTATTAATAAAAGCAAATAAATCTTTAACATTTTCTGCTATCCCACTAGCACGATAGTCAGAATTTCTGAAGTAAGAAGAAAAGGTTTCCTGAGGTTTCCCCTTGACGTCATAATTCTATCAGCTAAGTTGGCAGTGAGGTTTTTTTGCCTTGGGATATTTGAGCAGTTCACGTTCAGGTCACTGGGAATAATGAGCATGGTTCCAAAGCAAGAATGTGGCTTATAACCTTTTGACAGAAAGTAGATTATTATATCAAAAATATATTAGTAACCCAATATGAGACCACAAAAGTTGGACTCAGAGAGAGTAGAGATTTTTAAGCAGGTAATGCATCTCCAAGGAGATCAGTAAGGATTGGAAAACACTCTCCTTAATATATATAAAGGGAAAAAAATAATGGCAGAAACATTTCAGTATTTTATCTTATACACACACAAAAAATCATTACACCCATTTGCTTTCATTCAGTACACACGCAAACATACAAATGCTTTCTTAAGTGAGAGTACCTATCCTTAAGTCACTTATTGCTCTGCATCACTTAAATGGCATAGCAGAGGATGCTGCTGCAAAAAAATGTAGTTGATCAAAATAGAAATCTGAAATCAAACTAGAATCTGCATTTAGAACATCTCACTATAAAAGTGACCCTTCTCAGAGATCAGAAAGGAAAAGGCTGTACACTTCCTAGGCTTCTGAGAAAATTAGTTATGGGTTTACCAGAGACACACACAGATAATTAGGATAGGGTGAGAAAAGCCTGGTTTTCTTTTCATCAAGGTTTGGTATAAAGTATTACAAGCGATAACACTCATTAAAAAGACATTAAAATCCCCATTAAGTTAACAGATTTTTTTGTTGTTCCAGGATTGGAATCAAATGAATTACCAAGACTGTAATGAATGTATGCCTGTTTCGGAGATCTGTAAGTTACAATTTCCTTAGGCTAACTAGATGTCCTCAAACTCTACTGTAAGCCTATCATAATTTTAGGAAGCATCTCTCTCCAAAACCTGGCAATTATTTTGATTCAGATAGCTCTATTGTAAACAGACCATCACCATCACCTCGATTGAGGTGACATAAACTACCAGTTTGGGCTAAGATGGAGCAAGGCTTTCAAAACGAAGTTCAAAAAACTCCTAAAATTTTCAGAACCATAAATTTAAATGTATAGCTTTTAGGAAAGTCTGTATTTAATGATAAAACATCTGAAAAACAACACATGCAATTTAACCGCAGTGACATATTGTCAAGAACAAAATATCCATTGATAAAATGATCAGCCCTTTGAGCGATGTCACTCGCTGTGGAGCAATAGCAATCCATCATTAGCACCTGCACTTCTCTGCAGCAAGAAGCACTCCTCCTCCTTCCTCTCTCACTTGAAAATACAAAGCATAAGAAAAACATCCATTTCTAGCAATGCCTGAAAAAGAGTCCAGGATAGAAATAAGAAAATAGATAATTTCTTCCCCCTTTAATATCCGTTTTCAAATTAAATGCCATAACAGATTGTTATTTTTATCACCTAATACTGATTACTTGCTTATCTATAATACTTAAGATCAATATTATTTCTTGACTTACACTTTGTTCCCTGATTACAGCCTCTCAAGATACTGCTAAAATGAGTCTTGATTTTTGTTGCTTCCATGTTACATTTTAAAATGAAATTCTCTCAAATCTACATATTGTTGGCAGGCAAAACTGCCCTCTCAAGGTGAAGTGACTGAATTCCTTTATTGGGTCTCCTGTTTCTCCTTATGTTCCAATCCCCTTACACAGTCCAGCCCTGTTAGCTGCCTAACTATGTGTACGTGTGTCAAGTGGTTACATTTAAAGCCTTCTGACAACTGACTCTACATTATCTAGGTGCCTCTAAACCATGCAACAAGCCTAACTTTCTTACCAACAAAAAGAAGTGTAAATATTAGAGTAAGCTGGTAGACAGCGTGGCCCAGAATATTCTTCATCATGGTACGGGATATAAGAGGTTTGTTCCTGCCATATGGCTTTCTTAGCAATAGAGCTTCTGTTGGAGGTTCAGTGGCCAGAGCAAGTGAGGCAAAAGTGTCCATAATTAGATTGACCCACAGCATCTGTACAGCTTTTAGAGGAGAGTCCTGTGGAGACAAATTATAAAGTTACTTATTTCCTTGAAAAATAATTGTTGTCAGGTCATTTACTGTGATTTCATTTCCTCCTGTGCAACTGCAGGAAGTGTTGAAGACACTGAAATGCACGGACCTTTGGTTTACCGTACTATGACTGTTCTTTCATGGCCCAGACAAGATCAGAATCATAGGAAACAGTGATCAGAGCAAAAATAAATGGTTTCTCTCCAGTTATTTCAATCGGCAGTATTTACAATCACACAGTTTTTAAAAAGTATAACATTAATAATTTATTACACATTTCATAATGCTGTCTGTACTTCAGCACATGCTGAAGTACGTGCTTCAAATTATAACTGAGTTTATGTAACTGCATAACACAAGTATAGCTTTCTTTCCTGGAAGCAAAATCATGCTGAAGCAATTTAAAAAGCAATGGTTCATTACTTGTGGCTTTCACCTGTACAAAAGCAGTACCCATTTTTGGAATCAGCTTGAAATTGTTAAAAAATGAGGAAACAATGGCTAAGACATTTTAAGACATCATACATAAATAAGACCTTTGAAAAACATTTGTTTTTAGAAAAAGATGAAAACATCTGATATTTGAACTTAAAAAAAATACCCAGAAGCTCATTAAAATCAGATTTGCAAAAGGAAATCCTGATTAATGTATTGGGTAACCGGATAGCATATCAGAAAATATGGAACTAGAAAGAAAGAAAGCACTGCTGCTTGTCAGAATAAAGCATCTGTTTCTGAAACAGATCGCCAGCCACTAGAAGGAGCTCTTTCCTCATTTAATTCAAGACAGAAAGTGTCTAAGGTCTTATCATAGAGGACTTTACCTTATGTTTAAAAAAATAATGAATAAGTAACACTGATCTCAGGAGAAGATGTAGATGGCTATTATACAGAAGTGATTTTTAATTCATTTGGTCAGCTGTAATGATAGATTGTTAAAATTGCTTCAAGGAGTCCTATCAGGAAAAATTAAGTCTTGTTTTTGGTTTTTTGCTTGCTTGTTTTTGTTGTTTTTGTTTTTATAACAACTTCCTATGCCTTTAGACTGAATACAAAATAGGCAGCATTAGTAAAACATGCATTCTCTTTCAAATAGAACCTTTTCATGGAAATTGAATCCCCAAAGCAATAAGATATAAGTATGACAAATTTGATAGTAGAAGGGAGTTAATATACAGCGCGAAAGTCTGAAGATCAGGGCACTATTTTTATGAGGGCTTTAGCATCATGCAGTATTGAAACCAAGAAATGTACGGAACAGCAAATAAAAAAAGTGTTATGAGCTCTGCCCTTTTCCTCAAGGAAAAATACTCCCTTCACAACAAGAAAGACATGGAGGCCCTAGAGCATGTCCAGAGAAGGGCAGCTAAGCTGGTGAGGGGTCTGGAGCACAAGTCTTATGAGGAGCAGCTGAGGGAGCTGGGATTGTTCAGTCTGGAGAAAAGGAGGCTCAGGGGAGACCTTATTGCTCTCTATGACTACCTGAAGGGAGGTGTTGTGGCAAGGTGGTGGTCAGCACCTTACCCCATGTAACTAGCAATAGGACTAGAGGGAATGGCTTCAAGCTGCACCAGGGGAGATCCAGGTTGGATTTATTCTCAGAAATTTATTCTCAGAAATGGTGGTCAGGTGCCGGAACATGCTGCCCATGGAGGTGGTGGACTCACAATCACTGGAGGTGTTCAAGAAATGTTTAGATGTGGTACCAAGGGACATGGTTTAGTGGGAAATATTGGTGGCAGGTGGACAGTTGGACTAGACGATCTTGGAGATCTTTTCCAACCTTGGTGATTCTGTGATTCTGTGATTCATTCTTAATGAAATATGATCAAATTATGAGTGCCAGTATCCACTCAATATCCCAAGAATGCATGAAGAATAGGTAAATGGTCAGGTCTGTCTGGCTTATATTCCAACTCTCTTGAGTTAAGGTATTGTTTCCTCTTGAAAAATATTTTTAACAGCCTTATAATTAAATATATTTTGACACACTAAAAAAAACCCACCACATTCTTTTTTAGTGTATTCATAGGGATGGAGAAGAGCAACCTGCTCTTTTAGTCTTACAGGTTGGTTATACTAAGGATGGGTGGAAGATTAGCATTAATAGATTCTTGACCTCTTGGTCATGGGTTGCATTAACTGGGCTTATCTGGAGATTCAGTTCATTCATTTGACATGCAGCTGCAGAAAGAGGAAACATCTGTATGTAAAAAGCTATAAAGCTAAAACCACTCAGGACAAACTTTACAAAAATTATGAGACTTCATTTATTTTAATTCATACTAATGGTTCAACTGCAAGTGTAGCAAAAACTGTTAGTTGCCAGGGCTTGTAGACCCTAGCCAGTATATGAAGAAAAGGGAAAACATGTTTTCTCCTGAAGAATTGCCATATTTTTGCTTTTTTAGTTAGTGAGTTTTCTCAAGAAATGTTCCCTACACTGAGGTGTTACAGAAGCTGAATTTGCTATTTTGTGTGACATCTATGTCAGTAAAAACTGAATTTGTCTGTTATGCTTAATAAATAGAGTCAAATGATCAGACGTCTATCAGAGCCTGACATATTTCTAGCACAACAAAAACTCAGATTCTTTCAGTCTCTAAATCACACAACTGTAATTGGCAGTCATCAGTTTTGGCAACAACACGTTCTCACCATTTCACACTGCCAATCACCTTGGGTGGCTATGGTGCCTCTAATAATTATCTATTATAGGCAGTGCTACACTGTTCAGTCAAGTGTGAAAGCTCATTCTAAGCTGAAGCCAAAACATTAAATACACATTAGTCTGGGCAGGAGGTGGAATGAAATTTCCACTGCAACTCCACCTGATTTCTGATTAGTTGGTGGAAACTAAGGAAAATACATATCAGCTAAGGAGCCTAGTCTTTCATTACAGATTTTATTCACTTATGCTGTAAAAGTGGAAGGCAAAGTCAACATCACTTTTGCTGCATTTTAGCACCTGACTGGCTAGCAATGAATTCTTCATTTGCATTCTTAAAACTGTGGGGATGGAAGCTGTTCAAACTGCAAACCTCCCAAAATCAGGACTTATTTGTCAAATTCCTTTCCACTTGACCTTGGAATAGGTTAGCATTGGCCTACAGGTAAAAGGAAAATGTCCCTTAAATCAAGTGATGTTATACTTCCATCTTGGAAACACTTAAAAGTACAAATCACAAAAGGCTGGAATTAAACTATAAATCTTTTGTGACGTGCAGAGTCCCTAAAATGTTAGCGCTTGTTACTTTTGATTTAGATGACAAGCTGTATGGGAATAAAAAGGTATTTTTACCCTTACACCCTTATTTCTACTTGTCACAGAACACATGTATCCATTCATAAAAATAAGTATTTCTGGTAGTTTGTATATGTAAATGTAAAAATAAAAAGAACCATTGCTTGCACTGCTAGATCACACTGCCTGATAACTGCATGGAAGTGACCGCTGCCTCTATGCCTTCCGAAACGATTAAAATACCTGAACTGTAAATGTTATGGCTTTTTTTCCAATGTTCCAATAGTTATCTTTTAGGATTTGTCAAACACGGCTCTGCAGTAAACCATGTAAATTACTGTCTTACACATGTAAATATACATCCTTCCCTTTTTTTTAATAAGGTCTATAAAAACAGCAGGTGATTCATGCAGTAGATCATTGCTGCAGTGCTTTTTAATTAACATTTAATTTTCCAAACGTAATGCCCTACAGAGTCACTGTTTTCAGTTCCTAATGTCTTTTAAAAAATTAAGTCTTTCTTTAGTACAAGAATAATAACTTGAATACAAAATGTTAAAACGTGGTCTTTGTTCTATCTTTCTTTAATGCATTCCTTTTGGAATAATTACATTGCCTCAACAGTTGGAAGTGGAGATAAAATTTTGCATAGATGTAAATTTGTTAGCTTAATACTTCCAGTAAAAAATGTTTCCATTTGACTGAACTACATTTTTAATCTTATATTGTACATAGTGATTTTTTTTAATAGTTTGAAATAACAACCTAATTATTTGCTCGATGTTGTGGATGTTGGGGACTGGAAACAGCATGAAATTTCATATGGAAATCTATATGATGCTCAGAGACGTGTAATAATGACTCATTTAAAGTACAACATTCACAATTGGTAGGCAGAGTTCCAAAAAAGAACCCTCACTGAATGAATCGAAGGCTCTGCAATCAGATGTCAGCCAGAGAATGAAGTCAGATTGTAAGAGTTTGTAGCTCATTAATCCACTGGAGAAAGAAATTAATTGCTAAACTGAAAGAAAAATTACATGCAAACTGTTCAGGATGGCCATGCCCTGACCACTTTAAAAGCATGCACTGGATTATACACAGAGAAGGAAGCAAGAGGTAAATTAATTAGATTACTTGAAAGATTAGGTGAATTAATCCATCTCAGCTGTACTGTGCCATGGAAACTGCACTGACCATTGCTGGATGCTGTGTACACAATGGACACCTGTGCAGCCGCAGACTGAGTGGTCTTGATTCAACTTTTAATCAAAGACTTTGTGATGTTGGGTTTTCTTGTATGACCTACGTTTCAAAGTGTTTACAGAACCACAACACAAAATTTCATTAACAGAACTCTTACAGATCAAGATGTTGTAAGCTGATGCAGGGCACAGTCTAAACTAGATCACTCTAAGGGGCAGCATCACTTTGGCAGCAGTCACTTAGGACATGATTTCTGCCTTCTTTACATAACTTCATGCTGAGACTGATGACACAGGATAACAAATGACCATTTCCATTAGTCCTATTTGGCCTGCATAATAAATTCAATAGCCAAATGCTTCTCCTTTATAATTCCTATGTAAAATTGGAAATAGCATCGATTATCATATAAATGTTGTATATGTGAGTTAAACGCTGTATATATGAGTTAAACTATTGCAACAACAAAGGAGCACAAATAAGAAATATGGTAGATACTCTCTGCCAGTAGCGCCTTGCTGAAGCAGGCATTAGGTAGATAAATAAATAAACAATATGTTTGTTTGGAATAAAAAGAATTAAAAGCTGATCTGTAGCTAATCAGTTCTACCCTGAAGTAGAACTTGGCAACACCACTGGTTTCACTTAGGTATTTGAGAAAGGTAATGCTGCAGATTCTTAAAACAGCAACTAATGGTCTCAGACCCTGCTCGAGATTTTTCTCCTTGTCTCCCCATGGCACTCCTGATGTGCTCTGAATCAAACTAATCAGCTGGAAATGCTCCTTGGACGTCTAGTTTCACTAACAGCAGTATTCAGACAAGTGGTCTCTTTCATTAATACAGAGTTGCTGTAGTTTCAGGAGGATTCCTGCAGCGATATGACCACGTACACAAATTTACATACACACCAATGCAACTGCAGGATGAGCAGACTGAATAAAATTAAGTATTTAATAGTAAAACACAAACCAAGTGATAGAAAAAATCAGTCAAAACGAAGATTTTATTATCTTTGCTCTTCCTTTTAGTGCAAATAGAAAAAAAAAAAATCAAAAAGAGTCCTAAGTGTAAAAGAACCTTAATACATCTCAGTGTGCTGTTTCTGAACTGCAGAGAATCTTTTTTGAGAGGTGACATTAAGAAGCATGAAATAAACATTGAATAAACAATTGAAATTTTCTCATTCTGAATTTGATAAAACCACCAAAAGGGTAGGCTGGGTAATACTCATTAACCTGAATGTTAGTCATGGACTAAAATTATATTCTATGTATCAAACAAAGCCAAATTGACTACCTGAAAGCAAAGTAAAATTCAATCTACATTCATTTTGAAGGTCGTAGAAAGCTGTGTTGCTTTTTGGAAACTCTGGATTTCAACTTTGTTTATTAAGAACTTAAATGATTCAGTCAAAATAATAATTAAAGACCTGTGCACAGTTTTGCAGACTTCTATCCATGCACACCTAGCCTACTGTGCCCATGATGTGTCAGTACATTCATGCATTCTGTGCTAGAGCTATTTTCATAGCAACAAGAGAGTGCAGTATGTTCCCAAGTGTAATTTTTAGTAGAGCTTATGAGCCAAACAAACATAATGCCCTTTCACTGCCTAGAATCTTTGAGTCAAAGCCTAACGTAATAATGTTCATTCGTAAGGCAAGATCCTTGTTGAATGAGATTGAAATGAGAGCTGCTTGAGATTATCAACAGTCAGCCAGTTCAGTGTAAACAGAACCACAGTGGAAATAACTGCTGCCTTTTTCCTAGTTTCAATTTTAGCTCCTATCAAATCTCTTCCTTTGAATTTACATTTTTACTGCCAAATTAATGAATTACATAAGAATCCCTATGGGCAGAAATACACAAATTCTAAGAGCTGCACATTAGAAAAAGCGATGAACAGAAACTGTGAACTTGACAGTCTCAGTGATGGTCTTAGAGACCATTGGGTTAATACAAACACACTGGGCCTGATCCAAATCCTTTTGGAAGCTGATAGAATGATCCAAAGGATGAAAAAGCTCTGGAAATAGAAAGGGGAATGTGCCTGCATTGAGCATACATTACACAAGACCTCGATGTAAAATAGCCTTTGTATTGATTCAGTAACGTTTACCTCTTCAAGAATGAAATAGAAATTTTTTACTTAACAACTACATTTAATTTCTTCTGGTGCTTTCAGAAAGCAATGAAGAATCACTGGGCACTAACAAAAATCACCTTACATAAGCGTATGTTGACAGTGATTGAATGTCTACAAAACAAGGGCTCAGAAGGAATCAGTCCCCTCAGATCAATTCTGGTACTCTTACCATGTTGCTATTAGCACTTATTTTGTATATTATTTATACAATTGATGAAATCTGGGAGGATTTACCTTCTACATCTTTATTACTTACTCATGTAATATCTGTTATCGGTAAAAAGCACTTTACAGCTAAACATTTTCTCAGTATGCTTGTAATTATTTTCCATGGGAAAACAACGTTTCAGACTTCTGTCTCAGTGTCAGCATTTTTATCCCATAGCACAGGCTCAGTTGTGACAACAAGGCATCATCAAGACATGGAGGCAGCGTGGTAGGAAACTAGCACTTAGCACCTCGCCATTTTTTACTTCTCAGAAAACCAATGAATTGAGGTTCCAGTGCTTCCTTTGTACAAAGTAAAAATACTTATTTCATATATTAGGATCACTTCTGCTTGCTTCAAAAACCAATTTCTGATTTCTCTAAGAATTTCAGCCCTAGCTCTACTCTTGTGCTCAGTTAGTTCAGAGGAGATAAAAGACAACAGTTGCACCCATCCAGCTGCTGCGTGGTGCTAGCAGAAGCTGGGAACTGGCAGACTGCTCATACGCAGCACAGATAAGGCCTCTAAACGTCTGTCAAGGCTTAGCAGTTTGACCTCAGGGTTTTATAAAGGTACATGAGTTTCTGGTTTCAAGGATTAATTCCATGATTGCAATGTAAGTTTACCCCAGAGCAGAGCTAATAACTTATTCATTGTTCTGCTCAGGTGTGCATGAGGTGGAATTTACCTGCTGAAACAGGTGTGTGTGGCTGCATGATGTACAATACAGAGAAGCATCAGTGCATCTCAACGAGAAGAAGCTTTTTCTAACAGTATCTCTCTGCAGCATCTGAAATGCACGTTAATTTACATTTGGAGGAGTAATGGCATTAATAAACTCCTGGTTTTCTTTTTTCTAATGGAGAATGAACTTCCATTATAAATACTACTAATTTTTGACAGGTAAAAGAAAAAAATATTACTTAAGAAGTAGTAACTTGTAGGAAAAAACATGGTATGCTTTTGTGAAAGACCAAAATGTGTTGCATGTGCAGCAAGAGTGCAGTAAGAGATGAGAGTAGAGGGAGAAAAGGAGATCCAATTCTAACTGTAGGCATCATTTAATTGGTTTGTTATTTGCACCTAAAATTAAAAGGACTTGCCTGAAAGCTACAAAATAATTGTTTTATCAGTCCAAATGCTCCCCTGCTGGGATTATTTCTGTGTACTGCTATCTGGAAAATAATAGTCTTGTTTTATAATCTGTCATTAAACACATACTTATTATTTGAATATTCTGAAAGGAAAAGCAAAGTCACATAGCCTCTTCTTCCAATCCTTGTCGCTTTCTGCTCCGTCATCACAGGCTCAGTCACAACAATAATATGTAAGCAAAAACAGGGAGGAATTTACTTCCAAGATAAGATGGATTTGCTCGCTTCCTTTCATCAACAGCTATTTAACATTTACCAGTTTGATCCTAAATAAACCCTTAATTTTCAGAAGAACTTCAGAAAGAATGCTTTGCGTTGTACAAAGTAAGAATTAAATGTAAATCATCTTCATCTTCAGTTAAGAAAAGATGTAGCTTAATAGGATTTGGCCTCATGCTTTTAGTAATGCTGAAGTTATCCTTACCTGTGTAATGCATGCTCCAGTGAAAGCCACTATCACAGCCACAATGTTAACAGTGAGCTGGAACTGCAGGAATTTGGAGATACTATCATACACATTACGTCCCCACATTACAGCCTTCACAATGCTGCTGAAATTGTCATCTGTTAGGATGATATCTGAAGCCTCCTTTGCAACATCTGTTCCAGCAATACCCTGGAAAAATTAATTGGGAATAAAATTACCAGGAAGTACAAAGACAGAACACAAACCTCTGCATACTCAAAGTCATAGTTACATAGAGTTACCCTGCACCATAACAGTGACTGCTGAGTATATTCTGCACTTCATACTTGCTAGGATGTTGGCTAACTGAACCTATTTTTGAAAGTGAATAAGGAAGCAGAAAAGGGCATTGATAGAAAGCAGTGGAATTCCTATGATGATACTCCTGAATGCTGTGTAGTATCAGCTTATTGACTAGTTAACTTTTCAGTTGCTCTTGGGTAGCATTTTTTTAATCACTGAGGATATTCTATTAATATACTTGAACAGAAATGATAAAATAGAATTACGTATCTTAATATATAACCTCTATTAATATATGCTCAGAGTCATGGTATGTTGGGAGGACGTTTACACGTAGCACTGGATTTTAGCAATGCAAATTAGTACTACACTTTTAGGAAGAAATTTAAGTTCATTTTTCTGTATAGGCATTGGATTCTACATAGTCAATATGCAAAATATTGATAAAGTATGAAAACAAGCAAGACAATTAATCTATTATAGAGAGTTAAAGGATTCTGAAGGAATGTAACCCACCCTTTCCAATATATTGCTTCATTTAGTATCCTTCTCAACACTTCAATAATGAAAAACTTCTTACAGCAGATTTATAATGACATAAACGTTAATAAATAAGCTCAAAATTATACCATTGCAAAGCCAACATCAGCTTTCTTAAGTGCTGGTCCATCATTGGTTCCGTCACCAGTCACAGCGACAACCTGCCTCTGCTCCACCTGTGTGCTGTCAATAATACCTGCAAAAAATGTATACGTCTGTGTATGCATACGTGTGTGTATATATATATATATATATATATATATATAAAACAGGTAGCAAGATAAAACTTCCCTGATATTTCTAAGCAGTGTCTGTGTAACACAGACTATGTGATACTGCATAAATCTTACAGAGCTTAATAGTTAATATCTAAGAAAAATAATGATGAAAGACATGTGATCAACATTATATTCTATTCAACATCCCCATTAGAATTTTTAAGGAAATATCCAGAACCATCAAAAAAACAACAAAATTTGCACAGACATCAAAGCATGTATGGTCAGCTCATTATCTACTTCTGAAAGGTTTCTATTATTTATAGTTATGTATCACAATAAATCCATTTCAGCCCATCTCCCTGATTAAATTTCATTGGAATTTTCTTGCTGAAGATTTAAGTTCAAGTTAAAAGTTTTCCTAAACTCGGTCTTAACTATATTGCCTGTTTGGCTGAGATGCCTTCTGGCAATCAGTAGCGAGTATAACCTAAAGATAACAAATATCATTAATTTTATCAAGCTGGAACCAAATGAGCATTTTAACAGAGAGATGTTTGACTCTGACAATGATTTGAGAAGATATGAAATAATTCTCTGAATTCTGAAGCCAAGCATTCTAATAAATAGTCATAATGAAATAATTTCCGCTTTCCTTTGACGAATGATGTGAATTGAAAGCACTAAAAGCAGTTGGTGAATCGATTTTCACCTAACTGCCACAAACAAAACTATTTTCTACTCATGCAGAAAGATTAAATACTTCTATAGTCACAGAAGCAGCTCTGTCTTTTAAGAGGATGGGAATAATTCTCTGCACATGCTTTTATTTCACATTATAGTCCATTTGTCAGCTTATTGGGAATACAGGATTTCTGTGTAGGTAGCATGGGGAGGGGATGACAACATTTCTTTTGCTAAAATATTTTGCACAAATCCATACCATATACTCTACAAACAATTATCAAAACCTACCCAGTGTGAAAAGCTTTCAACTACTCCGGAAAAAAAAAAAATAATTCCCGTATCAGATAACCATCTGAAATAGGAAATTGCAGATTACAGAGCAGTAGCAACCTCTTGGCAAAGTTAAGCCTTATCAGGCATGCAGAAGATTGCAGTGCAGTATGGAAGCAGTAAAGTGTCTTGTATTTTTCAGTCTTAAGAAAATTAAAAAAAAAAGAGCATTGGCTTTTCACTGGCACTACAAACTCAAATAAATGGCATATTGTTCTGATAAGATCTTATAATGAGGGCTGTCAGTTTGTTGGGGTGACTTACTTTTGGTATTACTGAACAAACGGGAGCAACAGCTGTCATATACTGCTTTATATTTCCTAACTTTCTCAAGCCTCATGTTCATCCAACAAGAATTTAGAAAATCTGACTGAAGGAGATAATTTGAATTCACTTAACGCTTACCTACTTCAATAGAACTTCAAAGGTTAATGTGAAAGTGTTTAAAATAACACTGCAGACAGCACTGGTAATTGTTAAGTGAATACTGTTCTGCAAAGATCATGATAGTAGAAAATCAGGGGAAAATGTGGCACAAATGCATGGATTTTTGTTCTGAGCAGGTACCTTGATGTTTCAGTTAGAACACTAATATTTAAGTTCAGAACTTCAGTTGATACATTTATTTTTTTAAATTAATTTACCTAGTGTCATGGCATGTCTGTGCTGTTGAGGTCAGCAGTATAATAATATTGTCACAAGCAAGAATATTCGGAATATTTTAGTAATTAAAGGTAATAATTACAAAAACCTTTTCTTCTTTAAAGTTCTCTTTCTGCTTTTTAGGCAAACAGCCTTACAAGGAAAGAGAACAGCTGGTTTTAGTGTCATGGAAGAATAATCTCAACCAAATTTAAACATACTGGAAAACACAGCTTCTTTAACTTGCAAGCTGAGTGTTTATTTTATCCTCTGCACCTTCTGATAAGATGAGGATGCTGTTTCCATCAGTAATAAGCTGCTGCTTCTTTTTACTGTTTTAAAAATCAATATGACAATACTGAAATATTTCAGTAATAACATAATGACACATCACTATAGATAACAAGCATTTTTATTGTTATATTTTGAAACAGGGTAAACAATAATTTGAAATCATACCAACTGACTTCATGAAGACTATAAGAAACTGCCTTTCAGTTGGATTGAGCCATCTAAGTGAACTGTTTTTGTTTCGCTGGAACGCTTTGTGATGCTAAATCACTTTGGCATTTTTTTTTCAATCCACCTCTACTTCAAATACATAAATATTTGAGAGAACGCTCTCTGCTCAGCCTTAAATGCTGAGCCATGTGTTTCTCTAGTCCCTTAGCAATAGTAAAAACAAAAATGTAAAAGAAAAATGATTCTTTTGCTGGGTGGGACTGCACTGTGTTACAGAGGAGAAAAAAAATTCCCTCCAGCAGCCCTATGTCATTAAAAATTAAATATAAAAAAAGTTTATTTTGTGATATGTGTTTTTACCCTAAAGCAGCTAGAATACATCAAAGAAAAGAAAATCCTCTTGATCCCTCAAGTGTCTGAGAAAAACATAACATTTTAACAAGAAGCTCAAAACTAGAGAACATTTAAATAGTTTCTTGTAACTTTTAATGGCCCTTAGAGTATTACCATCCAAAAAATTCCATCATGATTTCCATAGACTTGTTCTTGAACATTGTTAGATATTTAATTGCTCTATCATTTGACTTTGTCACACCTTAGCAACATTAACTGCATTTGTTGTATAAGATATTCAGTAGTAGTAAATATATTTTGGATTGTCAAAGCACACATGCTATAGAATATCAGTAATTTATTGCTTATTTTTCTTCAGGTTTCATTGATTCCTTTTTCTCTGGCAGTGGTTCTGTTTTCCTCCTAAAGGAAGATCCTGCATGATTCAAATGAGTACTTCCAGGGGATTTTTTTAATCAACTCGATGAAACATAAATTGCTGTATGCTTCTGGAACAATTAAAACTATAATAGGCTTTACAAGTCATGCCCTATAAGAGCTATAAGCCAGTACATTGTATGCAGTACATTGTATTCAAACAGCTAACTTTGTGCTGTTTGAATTCTGAGATGCAGAACTAGTAATAGTGTTGTCCAAACCATCTCCAAACTTTTGATTGTGCATGACTATCAGTAAGAATTTGAGCAAACGCCCCCAAAATATACATATTTATAATATGCACTCATACTAACTACTATACTAATATGTTAGACACATTAAAAACATACACAAAATATAAATTGAAAAGGATAAGACAGAGATGAAATAAACTTTATTTCAAAGGTGAGATTTTATTTATAAATGATAAATATTTTCTTCCTGCATCGCAGTGGACTAACTTGCACCCCACTTTGGAGACCACTGGTCTCAACAGTGTGTCAAGAGGGTGAGTAACAGCAGTCTGTTTCCAGCTGCCTCATCTCGTGTGCTCCACCAGAGCTTACATTGATCCTGGTACTTCTGAATGACCTGTGCTTCTTGAGTTCTTCACATACACTAGTCCCAACCTCAGAGTCCAACTGATCCAATCTTCAAATTCCCCAGGCAACATTTGCTCTGAAGTCATTCAGGCATTTTGAAAAACTACATCCAGATCAAGAACTTCTGTAATCAGTCACGTATGGAGTCATATCAAGACAACTTTGGTATACCAAAAGGAGAGAGCCAGAAATGATTTTCTACCTAAATCTGAATTATTTAAGCAGTCAAGACAGCTGAAACATCTTTTTGTGGCCAGATATGATGCTATTCCTGATCAGAAATTTTCTGACTTATTAAGCTTTTGATTGTGAGATTAAAGGTCAAGAGAATAAAATGTCAAGCCAGCAAAAATGTGAGATTTGAAACGTTTGAAACGTTAAGAACGTTCTGTAAAGAATGCTCCAAATAAATGCCTCTTTTAAAGGAGCACCCATCTGCAAATGGCATGGTGAGACAGCATGGTTTGTATGGTACAGTTTTTATAGGACAAAAACAGATTCTAAAAACACAAAGGGAAATTTAAAGGAAGCCTATGCAGAGCACACAATTAGAGAGCCTACAGGAAAATGGAACTGCCTTGAAATAGATAACATCACTCAGTTTATGCCTAGTTACATGACTTCTGAAAACTATTATTGTGATAAGGAAAGTTCTTATATTTGAACACTATTTAACAAATAATTGTGCAAGAACAGAGAAGCACAAAAACTTGAGTGACTGCTGATTTACTCTAAATGAACCTGTCCCTAGTTTGCTGGGGTTTTTTTTTCATAAAGAGGTATTTTCAAAGATAATCAAATCTACCCTTCCCCTTATTTATAAGAAAAATTACTCATTTTTCAACAATAATTTTCTAGCCAGCAAAAACACATTTTCCCTTCCCAGCCAGAGCCTTGTTCCAATCCAATTAAAAAGTCCCAGGGCAAATAAGGGAATACTTCTACTTAACTTAGGCTTACTGGTATTTCTGTTATTCCTGCCAATGAGTTTCTTTTTGTTTTCCTTTTGAAAGTTGAGGTAGAATGCAAGCATAAGGGAGTTATTTACCAAGAAAGTTTTCTTGCATTATGACCAGAGCAGTGACGTGTAATTAAAGATAACTCAGATGCAGTTTAACAGTAAAATTTTTACAATGCAAAAGATGTATTGAGCCTTCTCCAGTAACTCTGGCATTACTTTACGCACATGCTCACATATGAAGGTGGTCTCACTCACCTTTGACCAAAGTGTGTTTGTCGGTGGGAGATGACCGAGCAAGTACTCGAAGCTTTGGCCAGATTTTGTCAATCCGCTCTTGCTCAATCTGGAAAACAGGAACAAAACCAACAATATAACCGCCAGTCTGTAGTTAGAAGAATGCAAACTATACTTGTGTCCGAGCAGCAGAGGATTCATTTCACTAAGATCTCTATCCGTTCTCCAGAAGCACAGAAAAATGACAACAGACATCAATGGCAGCAAGAACAAAAAGTCATTTTTTGTACTACCGAAAGTCATTTATTGGTTAACATGCGTCACTTTTGCTACTGTATCTTATCTGCCTTTCTTATGCTCTTCACAGATAGTCCCACTCAGAAATGTGACTTGCTTAGGATAGTGCAGTTTCTCAAAGCTGATCGAATGTGTTTACAACTTAAAATGTGTTGCTTTATTCTGCATTTAATCCAACTTCTTCATTTTGTCATCAGTAATGGGAGAATTTTCTCTGTATACCTACAGCAGCAACTGGGACAAACCTGCAGCATATCCATATGCTCCCAGGATTCCTTCAGTCAGTGTAAGGAGTAAATGCCTGTGCTCATGATGGACTCTAAGACACAGCATGGAGTTCACTTTTTTTAAGGTAGCTTCAATAATCTATGTCTTTTATATGCGGAATTAAAAATCTGAAGAACAGACTAAATTATTCAGATTGTTAGAATGAATGAACGTAGTAGTACGTGGATTACATAAAGTGTTATAAAGTGAGAGTATCTGATTCTCAGCATTTTCATGAGACCAAAACCTGTAGAGTTGACTTCTTTCTCCTCTTAGCTAACAAACCTGTTTTTCCCGTGCTTAGTTTTGAGTTTCTTGAAGGCTAGTGCTGTGGTTCTAAAAAATGCTGAGTAAGTCTAACACAAAACTTACAGTGGTTCTGCATTATAGAAAGGAAAGAGTGCATTTTCAAAACTATTTTAAATTGCAAAAGAATACTGCTAGAAAGAAGTACAAGTCTCTCCAAGTAGTCTTTACAGAAATAAGGTACACATCAGTGCAGGAGAAGCAGCATTTCAGTATTCTCTTCATATGTATGGATTTAGCACATGAATTACCTCTCCCTTCTCATTTCGGATCCTTCTGTTAAACTCTTTCCCTTCAAGGCAAAGAAAGTCTTCTCCCGGATGAATGATTCCACATTTTATGGCAATGGCACGTGCTGTGTTGATATTGTCTCCAGTGACCATGCGGACCGTAATTCCAGCTCGCTGGCACTTTCTTATGGCTTCTGGGACCTACAAAAGCAATATAACAGGGAAAGAAAATTTCCAGATATGAGACAGAAATACAAACCAGATGTTTCCAGTCGAATCAGTTTTCAGATCAGTTGCCTAAAGATTGTCTTGATTTTAATATAAACAGGAGTATTCTGTAGCTTTTTTCTCTCTTTTTTTTTTAAGCACTGAGGTGCAGTATGCTGAACCTAAAATAATCAATATACATGAAAACATGTACTGAGAATACAGTTATTCTGTACAGAAAAATAATATAACTTTAATTTAACTTCTGACCCAAATCTTCCTTTCAGTAAGATCAGGGTTCTGTAACAGCGCTACTACTCGAATTTATGCATATCAACAGGTGGAATTCCCAGATACAAATGACTTCAGTGTTTCAGGAGTCATTTATTTCAAAAATTTAAAAACGAAGGATGATTTCACTTAGCTTTCTTTCTTCATGAAACTGACTTTTACTGTTGCACAGTATGCACATCAATGAGAGAATTTAGCGTGTAACAGGGCACGTGAGATTAACGTAAAAGCTATGCACTTACTTGTATCAATTTATTTAAAAAGAAAAAGGGGCTTTTAAATAGAAATGTGCAATGAAAAGAATTTTCATTTTAAAATAATAATCAACAATTTTCAAAAACAAAACAAACCCATTCAGTTTAAGAAATGGCATCAAAATGAATATTACTGACTACAGTAGCAAAGTCTTCCTGTAGTCAACTGTCAGTTTAGTGCAGGTATGCTGTAGAACTCATTGCTAATTAGAATGGATTAACCTCATCCATTACTACAGAAACTATCAAGAAAAGGAGTCACCATTTACAACATTGCACTGCTAATGTGCTTTGCGAGTCATTTTAAGTTCCCCTATATTTACAATGGACACTGCTGGGGGCAGCGCATTGCCTTTGACTGACAACCACCATTCTTATCCAGCGTGGCAAGTACTCTACTTCTAACGAGTTCATGGGGCCAGAAAGGCTATGCTTTTTGGACTGAACTCACACTAGAGATAAATATTATACACCCTTAAACCATATTGTAGATAGTGATTATTCTAATCAGTGAGTACAGTTTCACACCATGTTTCTGCATCTTCATTAAAATACTTTTTCCTCAGGAAAAAACAGTGCTATTCACTTGAATAATGATAATAGAAATGTCTCCAACACTTCTAAATCAACTCAGCCAGATGCACATATACGGGAAATAATGGCTCATCTGGTCAGTTGTGTTCTTTCCTCTTTAATAAACAAGAGGTAGTTAAGAGGCATCTATTTTCCAAAATGCCTCACTGAATGCCTAGTTGAAAAACAGACCAGTACTTCTCTCACTGCTGTGAAGAAAACCGCTGCACCCACAGAAATGTGCTGTTGGCAGAATGACTTCCTACACAGATGACAGAAGCAAGAGGGAAATTAAGGTCAGAAGTTTATCTTCCCATTCCCTCATCTCTGCTAACTGTAAATATTCTTCCCAAGAGTTGCGTCCCGGAAACATTATTTGGACCACCTGAAGCCTCTTTACATTATGATAGAGAATTCTGTGGGACACATACAACCAGCTCAGACTTATTACTTAAGCAAATGACTTCTGATTTACTCAATTTCCACAAAAATAATCTTGACTACATCCAGTTTGCCAAGTTGGAGCGCCCTTAATATCCACTTAACTGTGGTGACCCTCATGCATAGGGTTATGACAGATTTAGATGACTGCCTCTAAATCCAGCATAGTATATGAACCATGAAGGAGAAAAATAAATTACAGTACAAACTGAAAAACAGAAATATTCACATAAAGCGCCAGTCCCATTAACCAAGGTCATGGGAGGACAACCTAGTTTCAAATACACCTCAAACTCACATATAGCTAGGGAAATAATTCTAGCTCCCACTTCTCTCATTTTTGGACAGCTGGTGGGTGGTATCTGACTTACACTGTGTACAGTAATTACGCTTAAAATATTGTTCATATTTTTTAATGCTGTAGGGAAGAAAGAGTCTTGGCAGACTGAGTGGGCAGTGGAAGCAGATATTTTCCATCCATTTGCAGAATTTAGGTACATATTTCAAATGTCTAAATTTTCTTTCTGCAAAGAAAACCTTTTAACATATGCATGCAGAGGTTACCCAGTGAGCAAATACCTATCAAAATCAGGTGACAAATACGTGAAATTTAGAAGCGATTTATATTCAATGCCTAGAAATAACAGAATGGAGCTGTACCTTTGCAAATTGGTATAAACCAGTACAGACTCATTAAAGCCAATAAAGAGAGGCTGACAAAATAAACAGATCTCTGTAGGCACAAGACATCATTCTGTTGGTTCTTTTATTGCAGATTTATCAAAGGAAAAAAAAGTTAAAAAAAAGCTAAATATCAAGTAGGTAGTTCAGTGGTTGATAAAAGTCGCTGCTGACAATGAATAAGCTAGAGCCTGAATTTCATCAACCTAAGTAACCTAAGTATGCAAAATTCATGGGTGTCCAATGGTTACACTCCAGTTAAAGCTTGTCAGTTGCTGGATACCATTGTTGAATAATTCATCATCTTGTAATGCACAGAAGGAAATGCAATGGCAAGAAAGACCATGCACTATAATCGGAACAGATGCAGTACTCTTACCTCATGCTAGCATGGCAACACTGACACTGCAGGTATGCCAAATATGTGAATATTTGAACACACCAACAGTGCATATGGGCAAATAATCTTAAGAAAAAAATAAAAAAATCAAGCCTTTCATAGTAAAAACATCAGTGCAACTGAAGGGACACTGAAGGTTTTCAGGAAGGTGACACTGGATTGCTTTATTGGAATTACTTTATCTGCCATTTCTGACAGAATAAATCCTGATAGCCATGCATACTGAGAATATCAATAAAACAGAAATAGTAATAATAGTTCTCATTTTTATGCTTTTTCTCCTGCAGAAAACGTTGATAATTCATAAACTCCAATGGTGTTTCCATCTAATAGGTGGAATTAATCCTGGCAAAATAATACTGTCAATTATTACAGCTCGATATCTTACTAATTGCAGCTACAGTGGCTTTTTGAGTGATACATAATTCCCACTAAGTCAGATGTATCATACAAAGACAGTTTTCTGAAATTCATGCTGTTACTCTGTCTTGGAGTTTTCTGGATCATGAACACTGTAAAACAGTCGAAAGGGATATGGAGAAAAATCCCCACAAAACAAAGTCTCGAAAAAAGAACTATAGATTTGTCCAACATATGGTAAAATTCTGAAGTGACAAACATTTTATCATGTACTTTGCAATGAAAAAAAAGTGTCACTGCATATTTTTTATGTTAATTACAAGAAAATCAATACATCAGTCAGATAATTTTCTAGAAATAAAGTGTTTTGATACCTTCATCTTCTTTGATCCTTTAAACAGACTTTAGACTCGACCCCTCTGTATGAACACTATTCGTTTTTACCTCAAACTCCTAAAAAATTATTGCCTATGAAACGAGAGCAGCTTCCTCATAAAACATGCTCACAGTAACCACATGAAAGGATAGTTTGCAGCCATTTTAAAAATTAACTGCAAATCCTATTGCTACCCATTCCCTCAGTCTTACACATAACCCGACTTAAAGGTATTTTCGAACAACGTGCATCATTAATCAGTTTTGGAGGTAAAGGGCACTGGTTCATAGTTCCGTTGGTCACTGACAGTTGAGAAACTTTGTGAGTTTATATGTATATCAGCAATAGGAGTGGGATCCACGCAGACAGAATATTTTAAGATTACTTTAAAATATTTTTCAAGATGCAATGTGAGTGTACGGACAGATGGATTAGCAGCAAGACACCATCTGATGCCAGTTAAAGTGAATGCTGTTTATACAATGACTGCAGAGGTGAAGGTTTTATCATTGTTTTCACCTAACCAAGACTTACTTGCTATGATTACATTTCTTGATACTGAAAAAAAGCCAAACATATCAATTATCATTCAAAGTGCAGTTATGCAATTGGTGCCTGTAGGTGTGATTATATCATGCTAGTTTCCTTCATTTATTTTCCGAAGTTACAGCAGTCAAAAGTGTATAAAGGCCTAATTTAAAACTGACTCAGGGAAATAATTTTCCTTGCATGTCTAACATTGCCACCATTTCTCAGTGGATCAAACACAAAGATTTAGACATTCTTTAAAAAAAAAAGAAGAGAACAACAGTAAAAAAGGCCAATATTGGAACCAAGTTACGTTATGCAGAATCAGAACACGCTCTTTTTGTATAGGGAAATTTGAGTTATCACTCAGTGACCCTATTCCAGAGCAAACCCACAGTCATTAATCATCTACTGAAATAACTGCACCATCAAAGAATTAATTTCCTGAAGCAAAATGGGAGAACATTTAATCATGCCCTCTCACCTGTAGTGGGTGTTGGGACTGGTGCTCTCAAATCATATCGTGCAGCTGCATGCTATGGCCATATGCTCGTGGCTGAGTCAGTGAGTAAAACATCAAAAGAAGATACTGCAAATGCCTGCATTTTACTCTCTACATTTTAAATTTTGGGGCTTGCCTTCAATATGTCAGTTTCTACACTGTAAAATTGAACTGATTCACTACTGTCAGGATTAACTATCAAGGACTGTATATATATTGGCCAGAAACAATGTTTCTACCTCCATGTGTCTTTTGTATTACTGTAGCAATATAATTCACAAGTGTGGTAGCAGGTCAAGTCTCATTAAAGACAGATATGGCACCTCCTTCCATTGTGCACATACTGATTTTCCAGTTTACTTGAATTTAAACTTTAGGCCCATTTTTAAAGCCATTTAAGAACAGCATCCATGAAATCTACAGCATGTCCATGATAGAGCTTTTCCTTGTCCAAAGATAATATTTACAAGTTTTCCTGAATAGCCACAAGTTACATTCTTATGACGGTTTGTGAAGTGGCAGATGTTTTAGTAAAACACAGATCTCCAAGACTACATGTGTTAGCTGTGGAAGATATCACACTGCAATTACAATCATGGCAATTATAGTCACTACTCCTGTTTTTTTCTACTTGCACCTCACCACATTGAAAGCACAATAAAATTTCTGCTGACAGTTCTCCTGTATACTCTTCCATGAGAGATATTTAAATCATTTAAATCCTCTAGCTCACAGAGACCTATACTGCTAAATTTAAACTGGACTTTTTAGCAAATTAATTATTTTTCTTAATCAACTAGAGCTTGTTTTTAAAGTTCACTACCATCTTCTTTGTTACAGCGACATAAAATAAGAAAAAAAAAAGATGAAAACCCCAAGAAATCTAGGAATCAATTCACGTTTCATTCTCTAAGAAATACTTTATAACATAAGAATTTAATTTACCTCTGGTCTTACTGGATCTTCAATGCCAACAACACAAATGCAAGTCAGATCAGATAAAATGTCATTTTCATTGTCCCAGTCAGGTTCTGGGCTGCTGTTGAAGTCTCGGAAAGCAACGCAGATAGTTCTCAGTCCATCACAGGCCATTGGTTCAATCACTTTCTTCACCATTTCATCCCGGTCACGTGGTCTGAAGATACGAGGTTCACCAGCTGCATTAAGGATCCTGGAACACCTATTTTATTTCAGTTAAAAAAAAAAAAGTGTGATTGTGTGTTATATGACTGCTGAAAAGTATTTCCATGTATCAGCTCTTTGCCTTCAACATCTTCCTTTTTGTGCAAATTTCTAGATTAAACAAAAAGATTCACTACTGAAACATCATCAGTAAGAATTTGTCTGTAACTTCTTATGGAGACTCTCAGACCCTTTTATCCATTACTTCCCAAAAACCCATGTAATTAGTGAGCTAAGAACTTGCAAAGAAACTGAAACATCCTTACTTTCCAAATGTGTTTATGAACTGAAAGAAACTATTCATAAATGACTGAATATAGATGAAAAATACATTAAAAAATCCAAATTTTAAGTTAGCCAATGATAAGAAACAATTCTGCAAGCGGGAGGTGGGGATTGAGGAGAATAGTAACAGCTTTATACTGAAGTGTGTCATTTTTCTACTGTGATTAGCATATTCCAAATACCAGAATTGCCAGGACTATCTTATTAGCATCAGAAAGTTTTGCATCATTAAGATTTTGGGAAAACACAACAAGAAATCCATTGAACTTACTTCTTCAGAACAATTTCCGAAGCTCCCTTGCTGTACATTCGGAAACTACCATCGGGCATTTTAATGACAGTACTCATTGACTTCCTCACAGAGTTGAACGTGTAAACTTTATAAAGTTTCTCCTCAGGGATGAGGTTCCGAACAGGCTCATAATCCTGCTTCAAATCCAGGACAAAGCCCAAGAGACCACATTCCGTCTTATTGCCTACCTGCCGAGGCAGGCCACCCTCTTTTTCTGGTGGCTGAAAGAAATAAAAATTAGATATTAATTTCTATAACTTAGCTATACACAACGTTTTCTGTCCAGTTAATAACAAAGTTACAGTGTACAATTTAAAATCTGAATTTTAAATATGCAGTCATGTCTCTTCCCATTTTTAAAACCTACCCAAATACCTGCATTCAGTCTCACTTTCTTCTAAGTCAGCCATGGACAGTTGAGGAGATTCTGATAGCAGATCATAAAAATGTAAATACTTGCGTTAGGACCAACATAATTGATTCTTATTCTGCAAACAGAATATTTGCTATTCTCATTTGAACTGAATTGTTTTGAAGATTTTTGTTGGTTTTAATGGTGAATTACAGAAAGATATCCTTTTCTTCTAGCAGCCAGTTCTTAATAAAAAGTAAATCTACACCTAATCATAATAGTAAATTTCCATGAAAATGGCATTTCCAACAACTTAGTGAACAGTAATTCTGCTTCTAGAAGCACCCGTTTCTAGCATACCTTAGTCAGCTGATTCAGACAGTAAATGCTTCATATGTTAAAAAAAAAAAAAAGAGTAGGTTAATCATTCTGTAACTCTTTATGTTTCTCAGTACTTAAAAGTATGAGGAAGGCTGTACTGTCCCATTAAACAAACATATTTCACATAGAACTTTCTTAGGGGGGTAGATATCCCCATATAAGAAGTTCCTGTGCTATCAAGATTCCAGATAGACTTAAGGGACTCGTGTGAGCTCTAGACTGCTGATAACTTCAATTTTCCTCTACTCAATAGAATTAGAGAAGTGTTTATTTAAGCTATGAGACCGAAAAGAAGAAAAAGTGTTTATTTAAGCTATGAGACCCAAAAGAAGAAAAAGATCTTTCACAATTTTAATTTGCAAAGTGTCACACCACTGAAAAGATTTACATTTGATAAGGCTAAGCCATCAGTTTCAGTGTGACTTAAACATTTGCCTCACATCTTGCAGCATCAGAGCTGCATGACTATATTCAGAATGATGACCCTGTTCTCACCATAGACTTTTAAATCCAGTCTACTTGTGAAATATCTGTGGGATGAGGGATAACACAGGGAATGATAAACTGAAATTGCAAATCTGTAAACCTACAAAGATTTGAATTCTTGCAACAAATGCTGCCACAAAGAGAGGAAGGGGGAACTTTAGGGAAGTATTAGTAAACATCCCAGAGAAACGCTTTTTGCAGCTAGTCTGAAAATAAATGACTGATAGATAATAACAGATCAGTATGGCGGGGAAAAAAACCCCACCAGATTTAGATAAGAACTACATTTCTATCACCAGAAAAAATGCATATACCTGGTGACAGATGGATTAATATGATTAATGTGATTTCCTTATCAGAGAGAGATGTTTCTAAGGTGAACAATATCGAATAAGAATAAAAAAATCTGTTCCAGATAAATTTATCCTTTCACAAACAATTGTAACATTACTAGATTCTGTTTGAACCGTGACCCCATATGGGTCAGATTTGTATTACTGTGACACTTTAGCATTACACTCCATGGTCAAGGTAAAACACACTTAAAAATAGGCTAATATGGTACATTAGTTTTATTACATACTATAAAAGCATGCCCTGCTACAGTCCCATTACAGTGTGATGCAACGTCCCTTTGGATTCTCAAATTCACTTAAGAATCCCTGCCTTAAGACCCAATAACATACAGATAAATGCATTTCAAAGGATTGTTAAATTCAGTAGATAGAAAAATTTCAGGTAAGAATCGACAAATTACTCTTCAAAATGCCGATTCATTTGAATAAATAAGGTTAATTTTCATAACATTGCAGGCACACAGTTCTCAAAACCTGCTAAGATCTTCAGGTTATTCAAAGTAGTGGATTTAATCAACTTCACTGCTTGGGTAGCAGTGCTAGAGAGGGCTGATTTCTCTCCGTACATTCTATCAAAATCATTCTATTTTAACTTTAAATCCCTATTAATGTTGATTTTCTCTGCCACTGAAGACAGTGAATCTCAACACTGACATAAATGTGAACATGATCAAGCTACTAGGAAATCCACACTAGAAACCAATTAAATACATACAGATTTCCTTCCAACACAAACACAGAATCCTAGAAAATAGTTAGTTTATATGTACGATTTCATCATAAGCAGCTATGAATGGATACTGAGAAAATAAAAGTCTACCTACATTTCACAGTATATAAACTACAGTCCTTCTAAAATTTGTTTCTGTTTGATCATAGAGTAGATCACACTTTCCTCAACTCACAGTGGCCTAAAAATAGACTTCTTTTAGTGATCATCTTTTGAATGCTAATACGTAAGCAAGGGGAAAAAATACCAGCGAAAAGAAAATGAACAGACATCTCAGAAAGGTTTCAAAATCTGCTAACAAGTGGCCACCTCCCTCTAGAGCAGCTGCTGTCTCTGTACTCTTTGTACATTACATTAAAATAAAACATATGGTGATGAGAGCTGGCAAGCAGCACTTCCTTCCCTGTACTGTTTCAGCTGAAAATCTATACGCCAAAACTAGTTTCCTTGAAGACTGTTCTTTACAATCCTTTGCAGAAGCTGCTAGCTGTTAAAACTTCGTACTGTGCTGTATCTAAATGTATTATTTGCTGAAACCTGCAGTTTATGGCACCTGGAACACAATTAAAAAGACTGCACGAAGTAGTTACTTTTGAATAATTAACTAGGAATCACTTCATTGACTCGGAGAATGAAAATGCTTTCACTCCGTATGAGAGAAAGCCTCTGAAATGTGATTTGCAGAATAAAAACTTAGAAATGCATTGGTTTTCCTGAGATCAGTTCTACTGGGAAGACACTGACCTGATGCTCCAATAAATAGCTCCCACTAACCACTGTATAATTTCAAATGCTTCTTCCAAGTCTTTACATTATTTACATAAGAATAGTATTTCAGTTTTAAATACATACTTTCATGTAAAACAAACTTCAGGCAGATGTTAAAAAAAGTTGTTACAACAATCAAATCAAAACAGGTCTCTAGGTCAAAGTATAGCAAACCCAACAGCTAGTATTGATTTACTACTGAGTTTGGATTTAAAAAGAAATTCTCAAAATTATTCCAGTAGAAAATCACCAGTTAAAATGGGTGAATAGAAAAAAGAAAGATAAAATGGAGAGCATATCTTATAAAAGTTTTTCATCTTTTAAAAAAATATTAAGAAATAAAAAGGCTTTGTTTTTACCATAACACTTACTAAACTTCATTTTCTCATTGCCACTTTTGATGTAAGAAGAGAGAAACTGGCAAGTAGACCCATCTAGTCTTTCGAAATCATAGTATTAGGGTTTCGTGTATTATATGAAGTCTTCATTTGTTTCAGGTTATGCTTTTCTGTTCTAGAACAACGATAATCATAAATATACCACTTTTATGAAAACACTAAACTAACTTTGCTAGATTATGTCCTTATAGCATTGGACATGAATAGACATGAAATGTCCATTCACAACAGACAAACAGAGGAAAATACATTTTACAAATTAAATTGTGAAAAATTTCCATTCTGTACTTTAATCAAAGAATCACAGAATAGCTGAGGTTTCAAGGGAGCTCTAGAGGTCAACTTGTCCAACCTCCCTTCACAAGCAGGGCCACAAGCATGAGCCACTTGCTCATCAGCAAGTCCAGGTAATTTTAAATACCTCCAGTGAGGGAGGATCCACAACTCCCTTCAGTAACCTGTTTCAGTGTCTCTTGTCCTGGACTGGGCATTACTGACAAGAGCCTGGCTCCATCTTCTTCGCATCCTCCCTTCAGGGATTGACAGACATTGAGTAAGATTCACCTGAGTCTCCTCCAGGCTCAGCTGAGAGGTCCCAGCTCTCTAAGCATTTCCTAATAGAAGAGTTGCTCCTGTCCCTTTAGCATCTTTGGGACCCTTCACTAGACTCTCTTCAGTGGCAAAAACGTCTCTTGTACTGTGAAGCCCAACACTAGACAAAGCTCTTCAGCTGTCTCAGTGCAGAGCAGAGGGGAAAAATCACCTCCTTCAGCCTGCTGGCAACACTTAACCTAGAGTAGCTCAGGACACCATTAGCTTTCTTTGCTACAAGACTTGACACCTTCTAGGCAGACTACAACTTCCATGTTAATTATCCACATGACTAGGACAGTACTTATTTAAACAAGTGCAGACATTTTATTAGAATTCATGAAAAACCCTTTTATATAGAAAAACAAACATAAAGCATCCTGAAGATAAAATTCACTACAAATCACTGTTATCAGCTCTAAACTGTCAAAAAGCTATGAATTTACTTAGAATAAAATAAAAAATATACTTAGAATAAAAAATAGGACTTTGTATCTTGTGCAGATTCTGATCCTCAATCCTCTTGAGGACAATTCTAGAATAAGATAATTAAGTGATGAGGAAGATCACAGTCTGTCCTCAGACTGTTTGGAATTTTAAGTAGCTTTTCACATGAACAAATAGTAAGTTGACTCTTTTTAACACAGAGCACTGAAAACACCACGTTAAATTATAGAGAATGCTTTCTGATAATATGTTTGCCATTAGTAATCACAACTGCAAAGTACAATCCTGTTGAAATTCAGTTAAAATAAAAAGTCAGTTTGAATTGAGGTCAACATAAAGGGATTGAAAAAGAACTTTTAACTTCTTTGAGCTGCTTGCATAACTGTTTTGGCATCAGAAGAAACAGACTGAGCTAACCTTATGTACATTCTGATCTCACTCACTGGATTTAAAGCCCAACATTTAAAACTTTAAAGCTTTTATTTTTTTGAATGGTTTAACTTAGACTAACGTAAGTGTTCCCATTCATCTATGGTGCCTATTCATCAGAAAATGAAATTTCTCTTTTATACCTTCAGTAGGATTTTAAATGGTTATATGCTAAACCAACACAGATCTCTTCCTTTACTTCCTTTCAAACTCAAGCAGAGCACTTCGATTCTATCCAATTTCATCCACAACCCTTAAGGATCCTGATTTTGATCTGTTTGCTGCAAAATACATCATTTTTTTCGTTCTGTTACATAGTCATCATTTCAAAGCTTCTAATGGTACATACATTTGGGATTCGGTTTAGGCAGCAAAAAATGCGTGTGCTCCTCTTAATCCATACTGTGTATGTTCTGGAAGCAAAGGCTGACAATCTAGACGAACTAAACCAAAAGCACTTGAAATATGTTTCAGCAGTCTCAAGAGAGATCAAATCTGAAGACTAAAATTAGAAATGTAAACAATATTGTTAAATAGCAGTTGTGTAGTTGTAAGTTGTTACTTAATACTGCTGGGCAGCAGAGCTGCCTTTTCACTGAACCACTTACTGTATGTCTCCTTAATTACTACCTGCTAAATGCAGCCAGCAGTATCACATCACTTAGCTCTCAGTACAGTGAAGTTGTGTATTGATATTGCATGTCAAGGCTAAATCAGGACTCTAAACCTGCTGCCCATTCAAATTCTTAAAGCTATGAGATTACTTCCATATCCCTCATAGTTACTGACCAGGACAAACTGCTGAGCTCAGCTGCACTGAGTAGGAGAGAAGCAGTTTAAAAGACTCCCCTATGACTCATCAGACATGAGCTGCACCCTTCAGCTGACAAGAAGCAGGCTCCTCAGATGAGTGACAGCAATGCCATTTGGCAGTGCCCCCCAGCACAGGACCCTATCTTGTTATTTAATCACCATTTAACTAACAGATCTGTTCAGACTTTCTAGCAAATTAGTTGTAGGATTTTTTGACTCAGTACTGTGTAGGGAGTAAGAAACAACATATCTGTACAGTAGCTTCCTGCATCAGATTAGCATCGTAAGTATTTAACATTTTTTCCTGTTCTCTGAGGACAGACCTTGAAATGCTAAAACAATTTATTTAATTAATGCAACACTGTGGTTTCGTGTAATTCTCATTTCTAGCACTTGAGATGGATACAGATTATTCAAACAAAACGTGATATAAAACTGCATATTACAACATCTCTTGTTGCCTCAAATAATAGCAATGCAATCATTGTATTAAAAGAGGCCAGCAGTAATTATGTAATGCAGCAAGCAGCATGACATTTCCTATCAGCACAGCAAAGTTAGGAGAGCAGCAGTGATGTGGCTCAGTGAATACGGACTCATGCTTGTTTCAGCTCACATAACAGGAATAAGGAAAAAATGATACTATCCATAAATTCCCCCAAGAGTGGTTATGAAAGACGAAATCATGCATGAAGAACAGACTGAAAGGCTGGTGTGACAGCCTCTGTACTCCCTTTCTGTTTGACTGTTACTCATTTTAACATACGAAGAGAGCTAACAGTTTGCCCTTAATTTTAGTAACGAATAATTAAAGTATCCTTTTAGTTTGAAGGACAAATTTACTTCTAATTCACTTGAATACAAAAGCATACAGACAAAAAATACTATAGCAAGCATGAAAGTTGTTTCTTCTTCACACTAGTTGAAGGTTGATATATCAGTCCTTTTTTCACAGAAATACAAAATACTTGAGACAGAAAGCCACAATTGCCTGTTCTGAGGGACCAGCTAGTGCAGTGCCATTTCCAGAGCTGGTTCAACAACAGCAGGTTGCTCAGGGCTGTGTCCAGTCAGGGTTTGAATGTCTCTAAAAACTCTTCTGGCTTCCTATTCTGAAGTCTGATCCTGACTGTAAAGTACGTTCTCTTATGTTTAAATGAATTTTTCTGTGTTCTCTCATTATCTATTTTTAATCCTTTCGCTGGGCAGCACTGAGACGAGCCTGGATGCATCTTGTGTACAGCCTCCCATCACAGACACCACATTACAGTGTAAAAAAATTAACTCTTAATAACCACGAATAACACCACTGAATAATAATACACTAATGATTAGGATACTCTAGCCTCAGTGTTGCCAGATTGAAGTGAATCTTAAGACTTTTTTCTCCACGTTTGCCTCAGAACAGTCTTACTATCTTTATTATATAGTCAGGTCTTATTTGCCTGTATGAAAAGACTTCCTACTGTTATTGATCAAAATCATTCAGACCTTCCATAATAATCTAATTGAATTAAAATTTGACTCTCAAATTCTGAAAATAATGCATTCAATTTCCAAAACTGAGACACTAAATCTCCACCCTTCTTCTTTTGTGTGGTCACATTCACAGGGAAGTGGCAATTGTTAGATTTATACAAGTGCTACTCCTGCTTTGTTTAAGCACAAGAACTGTTGACAAGTAACCTATATAATCAAAATAATTAAACACAACAATTGTTACTAACCAACTTTAATTAACAACCAATTTACTTTAAATATAGTCTAAGTACAAGGTTTCAGTTAATGCTAGCTATTAAGAAAGATGCAAGAGTATGCTTCTCCCCTATTAAGAACATCTTTAGAGCACACAGCTGAGTGAGGCATGTGCCATTTCTAAACCAAAACTCAGCATAATTAAGAACAGATTAACAGATTTCATAACTGTCCAATCATGTGCCCCACAGCTTTGGAAAAATTAGCTATATTTTCATGAATGACAAACAAGTTGAACATTTTTCTTCAAATGCAAAAGAGAAATTGCACTTAATTGAAGAACTGTAATTGGTACCTTCAAAATGACAACCAAGCATCTGCTACCTTGTTTTAGATCTATTAAACTGAGGCTTCACTGTGTGCTGATATTAGACAGGTTTCATGAATCGCATGAACAGCTGCAGACACGGAAAACAGAAACAGGAGACAAACCACATAATGGTGAGTTTATCAGACAGTGAGAATTCAATTTTAGGGAAGCTTCTGCAATTTAAAAATGTTATTTCCAAATTAGAAAAATTACTGGGGAATTGTGTTTTTGCCAGTATTAATAGCATTGATGCATGTGTTTTAAGGCAAGAACCTCACTTTCTAGCTTTGAGGAAGGAGAGAGACATTTTCTTTAGTTTAACAATGATCTCACTTGCAATAATCCATTTGGAAAACATCTTTTGAGTGATTTTGATACAGGCTGTAGTAATCCACCAGTGGTTCTTACAAGGCTTTCTCTCCAAGGTTGCCTATGAAAACCTCAGTCAGTACTCCTTAACTTGACATCATCAAAATGTTACTCTTCCTCCCTTTAAATTAAGTAATAAGGAATTAATGAAAATTATCATCTCACTTAGTAGCTGAAATGCATCACACCATCTATTCCATGTTATCTATATACTCTTTTTAATTGGCATAACCTTCTCCATGCCTTCTACTAATTCGAAATAAAAAGAACGAAAACTTGTGTGTTGTAGACATTAAGCCATTGTTTTAAGCTAATGTAATATCTGAAAAACCCTCACTAGGGAGCTGTGATAAGGATCATTCATCAAACAATAGAAAAAGCATGCCCTTTACATTTAAACATGAAAAGCTTTAATTTCAGAATAGAACTAGCACTATTTACAGGTAGCTGGTTTGTGCCTGCAGTATCAAAACGTACAAAACTTGCCAATACTTTGATTTCCTACTTCTGGCTTTTAAATAAAGCTCAGATAGGAAAACTGAACTTTCAGCAAGACCAAATCAAAGCAAACATCAGCCTTACTGCTCACTTTCTGGTTGTGGCATAAACGAATAGAATAGTTTATGGAACGGAATTTACGAATTGTAAAGCAAATCTACCCATATAAAAAATAAAAGGAAGGGTTTTTTTCACTTGACTTAAACTACTGATTATAGCCTATCATAATTACAGATGATGTCTATCAATAGTTCATTTCCAGAGTAAGGATTCTTCAAGCATCCACTTCTAGATAAGTCTGAAAAGACTAGCAACAGCTATTTTGTTTATCAAACAAAACGTACTCATCCTCTTTAAACCCATACTTGCACGTATCAGCTGAACTTATTTTTAAATTGGCTTTGGTTAGTTAGGGTTGTTGTTATTTTTTTCTTAAGCAAGTGCAGGAATTCAAGTGTATATAATACATTATAGCAATGCTTATCTAATATTTTCTCAGAGGGATTTTTTTGCATGATTGGTGGGGTAACGTTTGATATACATTATAAATTCCGTCCTCTGGCCAGTTCCTCTCCAGGATACCATGAATGATGCCTTTGCTGGGCAGAACAACAGACTGAGAGATTGCAGCCAATTTTCATCTGATTGTTCATTCAAAAGGAAATGGCAAAGGAATGATGGAGAGCTCGAACATCTTGTCCTTTCTGAAAAGAAAATACTCTAAGGACAACTTGTCTCTCACCTTTTGGAAATACAACTAGCAAACCAGCACTGAACATTGTCAGTCCTTCTCCTTTGGAGTGAAGGGAAGTGTAAAGTAACTTAATTCTCTGCTCACTTGAATAAAAAGTAGAAACCACAGAAAAATAATACTGATATAAGAAATATGCAGTGGAACTTTTTAACACACTCAACACTTCCATCCAGAACTATGAACAACGAGCTACATCTACTGCCCAACACTCATTCATGATTTCAGATGGATTTAAGTGCCACAGTATCTTCCTAAAGAATTGCCGTTAGCTAGCCTTACTCTGTTTGCCTTCACATATGAGACAGGTTAGTAACAGTTCTTTAAAAAAAAAAGCTTCTGAAATTTTAAAAATTACCTTCTAGAAGCTTAATTTTCCATGCAAAGTGCCTGCCAAAACAAGCCTGTCATTTCTCCAGTGATGCTAAAGAACAGCACAGTTCTGAATACATTAAAATACTCATGGCATCTTCTGAAAACCTGTGGAGTTTCATCTGCTGGACTCTGACTGCAAAAAGGACTTTATGTAACATTCTAGGAATAAAAAGACAACCTACCACAAACTACATAGTATACGATATATAATTATGTAACTTCTGTACTGAAGAGAAATAATGCTGTATTTCATTATGAAACATTATATGGTGATTCATCTTGTATTGTTTTTAATAAGCCTTTCTTTTGCATCGTTGTTTGCTTATAAAACCACTGCCATTTTTATACAGCTGGTATTAAATTATCACGTGAAATTATTGCATTTCTGTTCCTGATGATAAGGGAAATCTACATTAAAACAGATTAGAGAATGCAAAAGTAATCTATTTCACAGAATAGGTGCCTGAAGTAAGTGGTTTATGTCCACTCACAGAAAAACAAAAGCTCCCATCAAGAAAATCTGCTTTGTGATAATATCCCCTACAAAGTGCTAACACTGAATTCGAGCCAGTGTTAATAATGAGCTCCAAAGCGTGATGACGATCACAGCGGGGTACCACAGGCATGAAAAGAAGCACGCATTAGAATCATTCACTGTGCAACCCATTTTAATGAAATAATAATCTTTAAAAAAGGGTCCTAAAAATGATCAGACAACTATGAGTAGTATTTATTTATCTAGATGAAAACACTTTGTAATACCATGCAGGAAAGAATCACAGAATCACAGAATCACATCGGTTGGAAAGGACCTATAAGATCATCTAGTCCAACCATCCACTTATCACCAATGGTTCTCGCTAAACCATATCCCTCATCACAACATCCAAACGTTCCTTGAACACCTCCAGGGTCGGTGACTCCACCACCTCCCTGGGCAGCCCATTCCAGTGCCTGACCACTCTTTCAGAGAAGTAGTATTTCCTAATATCCAGCCTGAATCTTCCC
>JACDJE010000078.1:1915417-1926067 GCA_016647715.1 Pavo muticus
CCACGGGGCCTTGGAGAGGCCCTGATGGTGCCTGGCTGGTGGTGGTGGAGCTGCTGCTGCTCTCTGACACCACGGTGCCTTGGAGAGGCCCTGATGGTGCCTGGCTGGTTTTGCTGGAGCTGCTGCTCCTCTCCGACATCATGGGACCTTGGAGAGGCCCCAGTCCCTGTTGAATGGCGGTGGTGGGGCCAGCACTGTTCACATTGGTGCTGGAGGCTATAGGAGAAGGCAGGAAGGCGAGTGGGATGGAACTCCAGCCCTGGGGAGGGACAGGCTCCCATCCCTCCTGGGCCACAGGGACTTGAGCATGGACTCGCCTGGCCCCAGCCCGGCGGCTGTTTGCCTCTTACCGGTGCCCTCTCCAGCACAGGCGTTGCAATCCCAGCTGGTTGTGCTGTTACTCAAGTAGAAACAGCACCGATGGGTGCCTCGTGCAGCACAGGAGCTGCAGAGGAGCAGCTGCCAGGGCCTGGGAAAACCAACAGGTTGTGGCCATGAGGACAATGTGGCCTGAGCCCGGCACAGCTCTGGTGCTCAGTCTGTGCTCCCCCAGCTTGTGGTGAGGCTGAGATCCCACACAGAGCCGCAGAGGGCTGCTGAGGTAACTCACCCGTCTCCTGCCTGGTCCCTGCCGTGGGGGTAACGGCACTCGCTGGCATTGCAGCGCTTGTGCTTGTCTCCCTTTCGTACAGATGAATTGTCCCAGATTGGTCCTCTGCCAGAGAAGGGAAGGAATCTGACGAGCACCCACTGTCTCTGTAGTAAGACGGACCCAGGCCATCCCTGCTCTTCCACCCCAACCCCATTTCCATCTTCACCGTGAAGCTGACGCCAACGCTCATGGGCAGCAAAGAGCCAGACCTGCTGGGGCCGTCCCTGAGCAGGCACAGCTCTTGCGCACTCACGCCTGGAGAACCAGGAGTGGGATACCAACCTGGATGGGATATGGATCCCCAAGGTGGCCATGTCCTCAAAAAATTCGTCCTCATCTTTGCAGTGGGGACAATAGAAAGTAATGCCCGCAAGCAGAGCCAGTCTCTGCAACAGAAACACAAGCAGCGTGAGCGTCAGCCGGGCCTGGTGCTGCTGAGTGCCTGCCGTGCCCACAGATTGAGGGGAGGGCTCCTACCTGGATGCAGGCCCGGTGGAACCAGGCTTGTCGGCAGGCTGGGCACACCCTGGTGATGTACGAGCTGCTGTCCCCCACGGGGTCCATGCAGATGATGCAGGTCATGTCCTGCGTTGGCGCTGCCTCCACTGCCTGCTGCGGGCAATGGTCCCAGCAGAAGAACTTGGGGGAAGATGAGAGGGATGGGCAAGGTGAGAAGTGCTGCGAGGAGGGCAGAGGAACAGGAAGGAGCCCCAGGCCTTGGCTCTGGCTCTGTCAGGCTGCTGGGAGGTGTCACAGCGCGCTCCTCGCTTCTTTGGCTGGTGCTGACAGCAGAGGTTGAAGGCTAAGAGGTAATAGCTGGCAGCCCTTACCTGTACTCTTCAAAGTACTGGGTGATGCATTCACCCTCAGAGGCGCAGGGCAGATGGAAGCTGCGGTCACAGCTCGGCTCTGCGCAGGTGATGAAGGCCCCCCTCTTGCCACAGACGAAGCAATGCTGTAAAGAGCAGAGCAGCCCCCATCAGCAGCAGACCCAGGGCCTATGCAGCGGGCCCCGCACCTCTGGGCAGGGCACAGGATGTGGGCAGGGCTGGGTGGCACTCTGCAGAGCTGCCTGGTGAACAGGGCTCGTCTGCAAGAGCAGGAAGTTCTCCTGGAACTGGTTGGAAAGGCTGGGATTGCTTTCTTGGGACCAGCTAAGCTTGATGAGCCTCTCCTGACACAAAGCCCCCTGTTCCGCTCAGGTCCTCACCGTCTGCTCGGCCTGCTGGATTGTGTGTATAATCTCATCCATGCTTAAATAATCATTTCTCTTCTGTGTTGTTGCCTCTTGAAGGAGGCCGCCGGAAAATACCCGTATGGGAGAAGGGCATGATCTTGTTATGGCAGAAAGGAGGGAACCATTGTTTGGAGGATGGTGGAAGGAGTCGTGAGGGAACTCACTGCACAAAACTCATGGGAATAGATCCCACTGATTATCTGTTTGTGGCCACAGATGCCTGGTTCAGCATCTGCCTGGCCACAGAGCACGCATTCTGGAGAGGAGAGTAACAGCAGTGAGTGCCTTGCGGGGCCAGGTGCCCCCGGGGGCTGTCCCAGGGGCTGCTCTATGCTGGCCGTGCCAGCAGAGAGACAGGGCTGGAGGCCGTGGAGGGGAAGGGGCACTGAAGGCCCAGCACACGCCGCTTTCCGAGGGAGCGCCACCCATATGTACTCCGTGGGAGTGTACCACAGTTCCCGGAAAATCCCCGTCGTTTTAAAGAACTCCCCTTTTCTTGGAACCCAACCGCGCGATGGTGACCAAAGCAAGTCTCCCCCAGTGAGATTCCGTGGTTGGTTATTTTGAGTTCAGGCTGCTTGGATCCACCTGAAGCACCGGAGAGATGCCTTGGCCACGGTCTGGGGAAGGCGCCACCAAGCCCAGGAGGGAAGGCAGCCCTGTGGTCCCGGCCCCTAACGCTGCCTCCCTTGGGAAAGGCAGAGAAGAGCGAAACCGAGAAAGGCATGTGGGATCTCCCAGCTTCGTTGTGATGGCCGCTGGGGCCCGGAGGCAGCACGTGGGGTTGCGCGCGGCTGTTCCCATGGCGTCATTGGGTCTGGCTGTGGGGAATCGGGTTCTGACGTTGTATCCAGGAGTGGCTGTGCAGGTGGGCAGGACGTGGCTGCCTTGAGTCGTTGCTGCCTGTGCGCCATGGAGTCGCTTGAGGCCATGGATGGTGTCTGGCTGGCAGAAGTCGGGGCACTGCTGCCAGCACTTGCCGAGGCAGCACAGCTGGCGGGGCTTGCTTGGGTACGGCAGGATGCTGCAGTTTATGGATACCAAGCTGTGCACTGATCGCGGAACCTTTACGTGAAGCTGCGGAAGGAGAAATTTTGGAATGGAACCCAGATTACTGATGGCCTTTATTCATCTGATAGCAGGCCTGATGTCTGCCCCTGCTCCAGGAGGGCTGCCCGTTCTTGACAAGACTTTTGAAATGCATGAAAGATGTCACATTGCACTGAGAGTGTTAGCAGAACACGTTGGATCCTGGAAGAGACCGGCGGGCTATTTCTCTCTCCATTTCTCTGGGCGGTTGGACCGAGTAAGTAAAGGGTGGCCATGCTGTTTACGATCAGTGGCAGCACTGGTATTGCTCGCACAGGAGGCACGACACCTGACTTTGCGACAGAGATGAATGGTTCATGCGCTCAATGGGCAGCAGCACCGGGGCTGCCCGCGTGTCCCAAATACAGCAACATCCCCAAGTTAACAGAAACACCCCCAGAACGGGGCTGCAGCTGCCAGCCTGGCCTCCGCCATGTTGCGCACTGGAAACGTTGCGCTCCGCTGGACTCGGGGCCNCTGTTTGCCTCTTACCGGTGCCCTCTCCAGCACAGGCGTTGCAATCCCAGCTGGTTGTGCTGTTACTCAAATAGGAACAGCGCCGATGGGTGCCTAGCGCAGCACAGGAGCTGCAGAGGAGCAGCTGCCAGGGCCTGGGGAAACCAACGGGTTGTGGTCGTGAGGACAATGTGACCTGAGCCAGGGAGTGCCCGGCACAGCTCTGGTGCTCAGTCTGTGCTCCGCCAGCCTGTGGTGAGGCTGCGATCCCACGCAGAGCCCCAGAGGGCTGCTGAGGTAACTCACCCCTCTCCTGCCTGGTCCCTGCCGTGGGGGTAACGGCACTCGCTGGCATTGCAGCGCTTGTGCTTGTCTCCCTTTTGTAC
This sequence comes from Pavo muticus, assembly GCA_016647715.1. Taxonomy (NCBI): domain Eukaryota; kingdom Metazoa; phylum Chordata; class Aves; order Galliformes; family Phasianidae; genus Pavo; species Pavo muticus. The sequence continues at coordinate 1,919,238 of JACDJE010000078.1, forward strand.
AGATGAATTGTCCCAGATTGGTCCTCTGCCAGAGAGGGGAAGGAATCTGATGAGCACCCACTGTCTCTGTAGTAAGACGGACCCAGGCCATCCCTGCTCTTCCACCCCAACCCCATTTCCATCTTCACCGTGAAGCTGACGCCAACGCTCATGGGCAGCAAAGAGCCAGGCCTGCTGGGGCCGTCCCTGAGCAGGCACAGCTCTTGCGCACTCACGCCTGGAGAACCCGCAGTGGAATACCAACCTGGATGGGATATGGATCCCCAAGGTGGTCATGTCCTCGAAAAATTCATCCTCATCTTTGCAGTGGGGACAATGCAAAGTAATGCCCGCAAGAAGGGCCAGTCTCTGCAAGAGAAACACAAGCAGCGTGAGCGTGAGCCGGGCCTGCTGCAGCTGAGCACCTGCCATGCCTGCGGGGTGAGGGGAGGGCTCCTACCTGGACGCAGGCCCGGTGGAACCAGGCTTTTAGGCAGGCTGGGCACACCATGGTGCTGTACGACCTGCAGTCCCCCACGGGCTCCATGCAGATGATGCAGGTCATGTCCTGCTCTGGCACTGCCTCCACTGCCTGCTGCGGGCGATGGTCCCAGCAGAAGGACCTGGGGGAGATGGGAGGGATGGGCAAGGTGAGAAGTGCAGAGGAACAGGAAGGAGCCCCAGGCCTTGGCTCTGGCTCTGTCAGGCTGCTGGGAGGTGTCACAGCGCGCTCCTCGCTTCTCTGGCTGGTGCTGACAGCAGGGGTTGGAGGCTCACAGGTAATAGCTGGCAGCCCTTACCTGTACTCTTCAAAGTACTGGGTGATGCATTCACCCTCAGAGGCGCAGGGCAGATGGAAGCTGCGGTCACAGCTCGGCTCTGCGCAGGTGATGAAGGCCCCCCTCTTGCCACAGACGAAGCAATGCTGTAAAGAGCAGAGCAGCCCCCATCAGCAGCAGACCAAAGGCCTAAACAGCGGGCCCCACACCTCTGGGCAGGGCACAGGATGTGGGCAGGGCTGGGTGGCACTCTGCAGAGCTGCCTGGTGAACAGGGCTCGTCTGCAAGAGCAGGAAGTTCTCTTGGAGCTGGTTGGAAAGGCTGGGATTGCTTTCTTGGGACCAGCTAAGCTTGATGAGCCTCTCCTGGCACAAAGCCCCCTGTTCCGCTCAGGTCCTCACCGTCTGCTCTGCCTGCTGGATTGTGTGTATAATCTCATCCATGCTTAAATAATCATTTCTCTTCTGTGTTGATGCCTCTTGAAGAAGGCCGCCGGAAAATACCTGTATGGGAGAAGGGCATGATCTTGTTATGGCAGAAAGGAGGGAACCATTGTTTGGAGGATGGTGGAAGGAGTCGTGAGGGAACTCACCGCACAAAACTCATGGAAAGAGATCCCACTGATCATCAGTTTGCGGCCATAGATACCTGGTTCAGCATCTGCCTGGCCACAGAGCACGCATTCTGGAGAGGAGAGAGTAACAGCAGTGAGTGCCTTGCGGGGCCAGGTGCCCCCGGGGGCTGTCCCAGGGGCTGCTCTGTGCCAGCTGTGCCAGCTGAGGGGCAGGGCCGGAGGCCATGGAGGGGAAGGGGCACTGCAGGCCCAGCGGTGCCAGCAAGCAGCCAGAGCCCAGCCATGGCACCCCTCTGCCCAGCGGCAGGGAGCCACGTGCAGAGATAATTTACTTTCGCCTGGCTGCCATGACTTCGCAGGCTTCTTTGTCCCCTTGGACATCGTGTGCATCAACGGCGAGCACTCGCAGAGTGTCTGTCCCAATAGTGCTGGGCTTTCTCCTCCACGTGCCAACCTATGGGAGAAGTGAAATGAGGCTGAGTTCTCAGCTCAGACCGCCAAGCTCTGGGGAACTCTCCTCCCTCGGCAGCCTCAGGCAGCCCCTTCCTCTCTGCTCACCTCACCAAGTCGCACTGAGCTCGGCCTGAGCCCCGCAGCCTTAACTCTGTTCCACACCCCGCGGGTCACAATGGCCGTTCCGTGCCAGGCTCTGTGACGCGATCACACGTCACAGGGGGTGAGGGCACCCAAGCAGGAGGGCAGCGACTCTTGCAGCCAGCGCAAAGTGAGGGGCCCTGTCAAGGGGTTATCCCTAGATATAAGTCCGTGACAGGGGGGCACAGGCCCCGGGAAAAAAAGAGAGACAGAAGAGCGAGGAAAAAAAAAAGAAGGAGTACTAGCGGTTTGCCGCGCGATCCGGCCGGCCCCGGGCCGCGCGCTCCGGGAGAGGGGGGAAGGGCAGGGAGCTAGTGGATGGGTTTAACAAAAGGAATGCACGAGCAGTAGATCTGAGAAGGAACGGTAATTTACTAAATTTAACCAAATCAAAGAAAATGGGAGAGAGAAGAGTATCCAAAATGCGAGTCAAACCACGACAGTGCGAGGCAACCACGTGCTGTTCTCCGCGGCGAGCTGAGAAGGCCGAGCCGGGCAGCGGGGGAAGGCAGGCGCTGGGGTCCGGTCCGGAGCTCCACCCCGCCTCCTCTTCCCGCCAAGTCCTCCCGGGGAAGCTGCCCCTCCCCTCCTATCAGATACTCCAAATGCCCATAAGGGGCAGTAAACAGAACCAGAACATTAACTCTTTAACTCCCACTGCTTCACATGATGTTCTCATGTGGAATACTTATCACAAAAATCACCGAACTACAACAGGCCCGGTGCCGGACGCAGCCCCGCTGGAACCCGGCGTGTTGGTGCTGCTGAAGGCACTGGGCGACACATCCACCTCCTGGCCCCACCTGAATGTTACTGGGCCTATGGCTCCATCAGTATCCCAATCAAGTGTTTCCGTGTTTCCATGACTTTTTGGTTGTTTGCTGCTGATTACCTCTCGTTCCAATAAATGACTCGATTCACAGAATCACAGAATCTATATGCTTGGCAAAGATCACCAAGTCCCACCGTCCACCCCCCCACCTGCCCACTGCCCACATCCCTCACTGCCACATCCCCACGGTTCTGGAACACCTCCATGGACGCTGACTCCCCCAGCTCCCCGGGCAGCTGTGCCAGTGCCCGACCGCTCTTTCAGCAAAGATGTTCTTCCTAATATCCAACGGGGACCTCCCCTGGTGCAACTTGAGGCCGTTCCCTCTCGTCCCATCGCTGTTACCTGGGAGAAGAGGCCGACCCCCACCTCGCTACAGCCTCCTTTCAGGGAGTTATACAGAGTGGTGAGGCCTCCCCTGAGCCTCCTCCAGACTGAACAATCCCAGTTCACTCCACCGCTCCTCATAGGACTTTTGTTCCAGACCCTATCCTGCCCCGTTGCCCTTCCATGGACACACTGCAGGGCCTCCATGTCTTTCTTGTAGTGAGGGGCCCAGAACAGAATACAGCACTTGAGGTGCGGCCTCACCAGTGCTGGCTACGGGGGCACGAGCTCCTCCCTGCTCCTGCTGGCTGCTCCGTTTCCGCTACAAGCCAGGATGCCCTTGGCCTTCTTGGGCACCTGGGCACGGTGCTGCAACGCTGTGCTGTTAGCCTGGGGTTGTTGTGACCAAAGAGCAGCAGCCAGCACTTGGTCTTCTTGGGCCTCACCCAGTTGCGCTCGGCCCATCCGTGCAGCCATCCCGATCCCTCTGTAGGGCCCTCAAGCAGATCAACGCTGCTTCCCCACTGCCCTCAGTCCAGACCCCTCTGGGGCACCACTCGCATCTTTTACTCATCATTAGTACTTCGTGTTAGCAAGTCCTTATCATTAGCACGTGGGTATTGAATTACTAGAAATTTAGGTAGGTCGCTCCAAAAATAATGCCTGTTTCCTTCAAAACTACTACAGCTACAAAGAGCATAACACTGTTTAGTAGACCAAAGTCTCAGCTTCAAAATGCTATTTTTCAACGTAGTTACAACAATTAGCTGTGCATTTTCATCAGCAGTGGTCAACAATCTGCATGCCATGGTCATAAAAACCTGCACCAGCAGGAGTAACCCACTGTCGCTGTCACCACTGCTGAACCGCACGACCCAGTGCCTGACTGTGCTCACTGTTGGCAGAAAGATTCAACCTCTACTGCCATCCCACCAACATCCCCCTCTGATCCCGTGGGCCAGTATCATAATGTAGGAGGAAATAGCTTTGGAGCAGCCTTTGTAACACTGGGCACAGAAGTATGTATATCTACTTCAGTCATCGTGGCAACTACTGAAAGGTGCACTATGCATACATCTTTCAATATCAGGGTGCAGATTGTGCTGCTGCTTTTTGGCCTGGATCCGGTTACTTTTGTTCATTCCAACTCACGGTGCATGGGCTCCCCTTCCCCATGCCATCGTGGTGGCAGCTCTTCCCACAGAGCGGCCTGGCCCAGCCCCGGGTGCGCACTCACTGCCCACCAACAAGCCAACACTGGTGCGATGTTAGCCCTACCTGGGCTGAAAGCAGGGCACGGGGCGCAGGCCTAACTTCTGCTACGGCAAATAAGTGTGTTTTGATATGCTGGCTAAACGCAGTCTTCTGAACAGCCAAAAACATGCAGCCTTACTTTCTGTTTGGATAAAGGCAGTTGAGAAGAGGATTGGAAACCGGGTGCTTACCCGGGATTTCTTGTATATCCTTCAGTGTCCAATACCTTGAGTTGGAAGAGACTTACTGAACAAACTGAATGTGCAAATAACTGCTAATAAAATAAAATGGTAGACCCCTATGAGGTACTGTCTGCTGTAAATCTGCTGGGGTGGGCTCCTGAAATCCCAGAATGATCCAAAGCAGCTGAAACGGTATGAATACCTGTAAAGCCAGAAGCTAAGCCTGCAAGACAAAACCAGTACCTCCTAAAAATGGAAGGTAGGAGAGGAACTCAGCCTCTGATTGGTAAGGTTGTGACTCACGGACTATTACGAGAATGCTGCTCACAGCGCAGTTCCGCACTGCTGCCAGCCAGAAAGCCTCACCCCACAGAGTGTCAGCTGGTTCAGGATCGAAGGGCTATAAGTCAAATTGTGGTGGAAGTACATCCTGTTATGGAAAATCCACACACCCTCCTGACAACTACTGAAGAGAAAGATCAATGGTGTACAGTTTTAGATTTGAAGGATGCTTGCTTTTGCATCCCACTGGACACTACAAGCTGCACTTTGTGCTGGAGTGCGAAAACCCCAAAACTGGAAGGAAAACACAGCGCTGTTGGACTGTGCTCCCCCAGGGCTTTAGAAATAGCCCCATCATACCTGGGAATCAGCTTGCTAAGGAACTGGAGGGATGGCGGCACAGACAGCTGGAAGCTGCACTGTGCCAGTGTGCAGATGAACTCCTTATCGGTGCTGAGACAAGGGAGGAAATAACACAAGTGACAACAAGTCTCCTGAATTTTCCGAGCCCTGCAGGATGCAGAGTATCATATATATACATATGATGCAGAAAGCACCAATAGCTTGTCAGTCTGTGATTTATGTTGGTTTTACCATCCCTCAGGGATACCGAAGCCTGGGGGGTGAGCACAGGGAGGCCGTCTGTCAAATACCAGAGCCAAAGGAAACTGAAACCCCTTTTGAGGTTTGCGTGGTCAGAAGCACTGGGAAGATGGCTGCATCACAAGAGAAGGATAACTGGAGCAGGGAATGGTGCCTTGGGCTCCCCGTGCTGCTGGGAGCACGCACTCCGCACTGTCCACTCTAACCCTAACCCCCAGCCTAACCCTCACCCTAACACTAAAGCTCACCCTAACCCTGAGCCTTCTCCGCGGCCTACTCCCCAGACCTAAGTGGGAACTTTCTACGCGCGCGCCCTCCGTCCACCAGGGGGCGCTGTGTGGGGGAGGGACGCGCTCGGAGCGCGGGGCGGGGCGATGGGCGGTGTGCGGCCCGGATCCCCGCGGGACGCAGCGGCAGAGGGTGAGCGGCGGGGCTGGGCTGCGCCCGGCGGGCGGAGGAGCGCGGGGCGGCGCCGGGGGATGGCGATGGTGGTGCTCTGCGGAGCCGCGCGGTGCGGGCTAGGCCGGCCGCGGAGCCGCAGGGAGGAGAGCGGGGGTGCGGGGCGGGTTGCTCAACCCACGGGCCGTTAGCAGCGGGGTTCCTCTTTGAATGCGGCTTCACCTTCGCGCGGCAACGATGGGAGGTGGGGCTCTACCGAGTGCCTACGGAGGGCACGGCACAACGTGGCACGGCATGACACAGCACGGCACAGCATGGCACGGCACGGCACGGCATAGCACAGCATGGCTGTCACTTTGCTGGCCAGGAAGCTGCTGCTGTGCCGTGCCCTTTGGAGTGATGGTAGTGACATCCCAGCACGGGTGCTGAGCTATTACTTCTCACTCTCCCTGCAGTGAGAAGAATGAGCCCCGTGCCGGAGGAGCTCAGCCTGGTGCCCCTGCATCAGCACCCCGAGCTGCTGGAGGCCTGTGCCGAGCTGCTGGCCGAGGAGTGGGGCAAGAGCCGGGCGCTGCGGCTGCATGCTCTGCAGCGCTCCTCCGATGCCTTCCCCACCTGCCTGGCACTGCTGCGGGCACCAGCCCCTGCCGAGCCCCCCTGCCCCTGTTGCCTGGTGGGACACGTCCGGCTGTCGCGTGTGGCTGGGCAGCCTAGCGGCCTCTTTGTGGAGAGCGTGGTGGTGGCACGGGCACTGCGGGGCAGAGGCTACGGGCGGCAGCTGATGGAGGCCACCGAGCGTTACGCCCGGACCCGCGGCTTCCGCTGCCTGCACCTCAGCACTCATGACAAGCAGCAGTTCTACGCTCACCTGGGCTTCGTCCCGGCTGAGCCGGTGCAGATTGTGCCCTTCCTCAGCCCTGCCATGCCTGCTGCAGCGCTGCGGGCCTTCGCTGTACCTCCCAGTCCCACCGCTGCCGCTCCAGCAGTGCCCGCTGCCCCCCGGCTCCCCCTGCCACCCCCCGCCA
>JACDJE010000078.1:1941821-1956570 GCA_016647715.1 Pavo muticus
GGGGACGGCCCTGGGGACGGGTCAAGGCCGTGGGTGCAGCCAACGGGAAGGAGGGGAGGGGAGAAAAGGGGGTAGAGATGAAAGGGGAAAAGGGAGGGGAGGGGAGGGGAGGAGGAAGAGGGGAGGAAAGGGAAGGGGAAAAAGAGGGAGAGAGGAGAAAAGAGAAGGGAGGAAGGGGGAAAGAGGAGGAGGAAGAGGAGAGGAAATGGCAGGGGAAAAAGAGGGAGAAGGGAGGAAAGGGAAGGGAGGAAGGGGGAAAGAAGAGGAGGAGGAGGGGGAAGGAGTAAAGGGGAGGAGGAGAAGGATGAGGGGAAGGGGTTGGAGAGGAAGGGAGAAAGAGAGGAGGAGGATAGGAGGAGGAAGGGGTTGAGGAAAAGGGAAGGAGGAGAAGAGAAGGAAGGGTTTGGGAAGGATGGGGAGAGGAGTGGAGGCAAGGGAAGGGGGTAGAGGAGGAGGAGGAGAGGATGAAGGGGGAAAGGGGAGGAGGAGGAGATGGGGTGGAAGAGATTGAGGAGGAAGGGGAGAAGTGGAGGGGAGGAGGGGGATGCAGAGGAAGGGATGGGTAACGGGGGAGGGTGAGGATGGTGGGGACACATCTGTCATGCACAGGTGATGGGTCCCTCCTTGGGAGCACCCGAGAAAGGCAGTGCTGGTGCCCACCTCGCTGGGACCCCCCCATGCCCCCACTCCTCCCCGTCCCCAGCTCCCCGGCCATCTGCAGCTCCTCGCTGCCAGTGCTGCCCCCCAGGGCGGCCCGGCTCCGTGCTGCTCTGCACGGCTGCATGCTGGGGAGCGTGCTGGGGGGCCAGGGCTGTGTGTGCCCCACAGCTACCCCACACATCCCTCCCGCCCCACGCAGGGCCCCCTCCTACCCCGCTAAACATTAACCCTGTGCCCAGCAGGGCTTGGCTGAGAGCTGGTGTCCCCAAGGCCTTGTCCCATGCCTGGCCCAGGCACGTTTAGGGACATGTGCAGGGCGGCAGCAGCACCTGTGGCCTCTCAATCTGCTCGAGGGAAAGACAGCAGTGGCAGGGCTTGCAGTTATGGGGACAGGAAGGGCAGCAGGGCCTGGAAACCGGGGACACTGGTGGGAACTGGGAGCAGTAGGGCAGCGAGCAGTTCGGGAACATCATTAGGCTGTTTGTTCAGCGGTGATGATCAGCACCTGTGAAGGGCAAACCTGGCAGGGAGTTCAGGAACAGGGGTCTGGACATAGGGCCAGGGCACAGGGACATGGGGATGCCCAGCCCCGTGGGGCTGTGGGGCAGCAGTGACACCTCTGCCTGGGCTGGGGATGGAGCTGAGCGGCAGTGTTGGGTGCAGGAGGGACACTGCTAACCTGGGCAGTGCTCATCCCCTCGGTGGGACTTGGGGCTTCTGAGCAGAGCTGGCACACAGCAGCCAGGACCGGGCTGTGCCCCGTCCCCATCCCCATGTCCCTCATCACCAACGCCGCAGGACGTGCTGGGGAGGCCGTGATTGAGTGCGGCGATAAACCCACCCTGCCGGGTCTGAGGAGCCGTGTTTTGCTCCTGGCTTCTGTAAAGTTAATTGGGTTAGAGTTTCCAGGAAGAAATGAAGGAGAAAAACACTCTCCCGGTGTGTGGGGCCATTGAATGCTCTCTGGCGAGTTATAATTGCAAATCATGTTTTGAAATCACATTAACCAATTATTCCTTGTTGTTGTTGTGCCAGGCTGCAGGACAGCGTGTGCATGGTGGTGGAGGAGAGCCGTGCTGGTCCCACCAGCAGGGCGGGCGGTGACGCCTGGCACTGGGACCGGAGGCACCCGCTGCCTTGTCCCCAGCAGGGAAAGGTGCCAGAGGCTTCATGCTTTAGAGGAGGTTGGGGCTGCAGATGAAGCTGTTCCCTCAGCTGTCTGCTCCCACCGCCACCATCTCAGCTGCAGGAAGGTCGGATGCCAGGAAGCAGAGCATGACCCCATCCAGCCCCCGGCGCCCAGTGCCCGTCCTTCATGGCTGAGGATGCTCGGAGCTGCCCCAGCCCCCGTCCTGGCCGCCCTCATCCAGCGCCGGGCAGGGCCGGCTCTCAGGGCCACTGATCCCGTGCGTGGGCTCATGTGCAGTGACACAGAGCACGAGGCTGAGGCTGCCTGGGAGCTGGGAACAGGGCAGCACTGGTGAGAGCAGATACAAGGGGCAGAGCGCAGGTAATGGGGTGGTTCTGTGCTTCTGAGTCTGTTCTGTGATTCTCAGCCCAGGGGAGGCTCTGCGGAGACCTTACAGCAGCTCTTCCTAGTGCCTAAAGGGGCTACAGGAAAGCCCTTGTCCTGTATGGAAAGGGAATTTTTACAGGGGCATAGTTGGATAGGACAAGGGGGAAAGGCTTTGTACTAAAGGAGGAGATCTAGGTGAGATGTTAGGGGTAAAATTCTTCACTCAGAGGGCAGTGAGGTGCTGGCAGTGCTGCCCAGAGCTGTGGCTGCCATCCCTGGAGGTTCCCCAGGCCACGGAGGGGCCCTGGGCAGCCTGAGCTGGGGGGCAGCCAGCCCATGGCAGGGGTGGGGCTGGGGGCTGTAAGGTCCTTTCCAACCCAACCATGCTGTGATCCTATGATTCTATGATTATGGTTCTGTGTGCTCCAGTCCCAGGGCTCGGCGACTTTTCTCCCTCCTCCTCACTGCTCTGATTTCCCACAGAGCCCAGCGGGGCATGGCTCGCATTCATCTGGAAGGAGAGGAGCAGAAGCACAGTGTGACGGGGCGCAAGGGAAGGGATGACACCGCGGGGCCATGGGGCTGAAGACCACCAGCCATATTTCCAAGTCATGGGGGTCCGAGCCTTGTCCCCATCCCATCCCCACCACTCTCAGCCCGCGGCTGTGTTTGCGCTCAGGGCGGCAGCTCCGGCTGTGTTTACAGCCCCGGACGAGGCACGGTGCCACGTGGCTGCTGGGTGCCCGCCCTCGCTGGGGCGGGGAGGGTTAAGCGGATGGAGCACAGCAGCACTGGTTGTCCTGACCCCCCCGCGCCGAACCTGGCCGCCTCGCCCCAGCACGCCAGCCAGCGCTGGTTCAGCACTTACGCATGATGCTGTTATTAGAAATTAGTTAATGGATGTCTCCGACCGAATCAGAGCAACGGGCACATGGGGGGCAGGAACGGCCACGGGTGCTCACGTGATGTGCAGCACCCACCCCAGTGCCACACTCGTTGTGCTGGGGAGCAGAACATGTGTGAGCACGACGCTCACTGGGTCTGCCGATCTGCTTCATAGGAGAGATGTATGGGACGCAAATGCAGCCCCACAGGGCCGTGTGGGGCAGGCCTTGGGGGCAGCGGGGTGCCTCGTTGGTTGGTGGTGCTGCAGCCTAAGGGCTGTGTAAGGAAGAATCCCCCAAAGCAGGCAGCCCTCTGGGTGCGATGACACAGGGACAGCCACCCATGGAGCCCCAACGCTGCAGCGCAGATTTCCCCCTAAGCAAAACCCCATGGCCACCAGCGGGGTGCAGTGCCAGCAAGCAGGGCTCTGAGCCCCATGCAGTGCCTGGGACTCACACTAAGGGAAACAGCAGCTCCAAGCTCCTCGGGTTCCCTCAGAGCAGAGATATCCTCGTTAGGGGCTCTTTTTGGGAGGACAAACCCCAATATTTCATCAGTAAAAGGTGCTCTCAGCACAAGCAGGGAAGCCTGGAGGGGTTCCGGGGGAGGGGGGGACCGCAATGTCCCTCTGCCCCTTTTTCCCCCCGTTCTGGAGGCACCCACATTTCTGCCCCCCGCTTCTCTCCGGTGCCCGCCCGTTCCCAGCCCTCGGGGTGGGGTGGCCGCGGTGGCCGTGCCCGATGGCAGCGGGGCCGTGTGCTGCGTGCGCCTCCCCCTCGCCACCGGCCTCCCCGTAGGTCCGCGTTGACGCTGCGCGGAGATTGGGAGCCGTGGCACGAGGGGCGGGCCTGCGCTCCCGTTTAATCCCCGCTCTGTCGGGATTAGGGCCGGAGGAGACTCGGTAATCTGTCGGAGGCTCGGCACGCAGCTGGGGCTGGCAGCGAGGCAGCGCCGAGGGGACGGGCAGGTAGGTCCGACGGGACCCACATCCCCGCGCTGTCCCCGCTGTCCCCCCGTCCCGTGCTGGGAGCGAAGGCTGCAATAGGCCCCCCCTCGCCGTGCCCCCCCGTCGTGTCACCCCCGCGCCGCTCACCTCCTCCTCCCAAAACTCCAAAAGTTCCTCCGGAGCCCCGAGCCGGGAATGCTGCAGAAGGACGGAGCCGCTCGCCGCCGCCCCCCGGCACGCCGCCCCACACCGCGCCCCACAGCGCAGCCGCTCGCAGGTGGCACAGCCGGAGCAGCGCAGGGGCTGTTTGCTTTGCTTCGCCTTCCTCTTCCCTCTCCAGCTGCTGAAACCCTCCCACAACGTATAAAAAAATCCTGCGAATGCTCATAAAAAGGCAGAGGCAGAGCTGCAGCCCTTGGGGGAGCCCCGCCGCCCCTCGCGGTTCTCAGCCCGCTTCGCTCGCAGCGACGCCTCGGACCCCCCCTATCTTTTTTCCTTTCTTTTTTTTCTCTTTTATTTTCCGCTTTAATTTTTAATCAGCCGTGCCAGCGGGGTGTGCGTGTGTGTGTGCGTGTGTGTGTGTGTGCGTGCGTGTGTGTGTGTGAGTGCTGGAAAGTGCGGCGGCCGCATCGGGTGTCAGGGGCTCCCACGCGGTGGGGCCGTGTGTGCCGTGCGGGTATTTTTAGGGCAGAGCACAGCGCGGCAGTGACGTCCGCGGCGCTCCGTGTGTCTGCGGGATGGCAGGAGGGCTCCTGGGGAAACTGAGGCACCGCCGCCGGGCTCCCCTCTGCGGGCACACGGGGCGGCCCTGGGGCTGCAGGGCTGCTGTGCCCACACGGAGGAGGGGACGGGAATTTTCCATTGGCAACCGGATGGTGCCCGAGCGCGGCGGTCGCATCTGTTGGCGCTCGGGCTGTCGCTGTAGAGACGGTGCCCTGCTGCCCGCCGTGCCCCCCCAGCGGCGGATGGGGATCGGCGCGGATGCTCGGGGGTGGCATCGGGGTGCTGCCGCCGCAGGGAGCCCGGCTCAGGTGCAAAGGTCCCGCAGCGCCCGGCTGCGCTGCAGCTGCACTCGCACTGGGGCCGCGGCCACGGCAAACAAACGGGCCCCGGCCGAGGCTGTTTTCCTTGGCGCGGGGGGACCGGGGGGAGGACTGGGATCCCACGGGCTCCTCGGACTGAGAAAACAGAGGCCCCTGCCCTCTGTTTTCTCACCACGGGGTCCCGGCCACCCCCGCATCCGCGGCACCGCAGGGCTGCTGACGCAGGGCTGGGGACAGCTGTGACCCCGGCAGATGGCGGTGCGTGTTTTTGGGCGCTGGGCGCTTGGTGGTGCCCCATGAAGGTGTGCGTTAGGACGCTGAGAGGTGTCATCCTTCCTAGGTGTGATGGAAAAGCTCAAATCGTGGTTTCAGGCAGACTGCGTGTTTAATCCCTGTCCCTTCCAGGTGGCACCAGCTCTGCCACGTGCTTGGCACCTTTGTCCTGTGCCTCACACTGGGCCTCAGTTTCCCCATAGCCCTCCAGGGGGAGATGTGCCAGCTGTGCCACCCTCTGCTCATGGTGCCATCACTGTCCCCATCACATCTCCAACCTCGGCCTGTCCACCGCTGGAAAAGGGTCATGTTCATCCCAATAACAAGGCAAGCACCGCTGGTTTGGAGTCAGTATGCGTGGCACAGGGGCTTGGCCAGCTCAAAGGGGACCATGGCCACCAGCATGACGGGGCTGCCCATGGCCATGGTGTTGGGACATTCAGAGGACATTCAGTCCCGGGGACCCTCTCCTTGTCCCGCATGGCCATGGGGCCGCAGTGATGACAGTGGGGTCATGGCCAGCCCTGGGGCTGCAGGAGGTGTGCCCAAGGCTGGCGGGCCACTGGCCACTAGCACGGTGTTCTGTCTCCCCACCCTTCGGCTGAGTGCCCGTGCTGGGCTCCGTGGTGCTGTTGGATGTCCCCTCTGTCCCCATTGTGTTCCCAACCCTGGCATGTCCACCGCTGGACTATGCAGGGAGGGCTACCTCGTGGTGGTCTCCTATCTCCTGAGGGTCTCCACCAGAGCCATATGGTGCCCATAGAGAGCCTCACCCCAGCAGGATGAGGGGTGGCTGTGCTCACTGTGCCCATCCCGATGCAGCCTGCAGTGCTGGGCAAGGCTGTGCTGTGTTGGGAGGTGGGAGCGTGGCACGTAGCTAAGAGCAGGGCTGGGTGCTAAATTTAGGAAGCCAGGTCAGGAGAAAAACACAGGTCTGTGTTGTGCTGGGCTGGGGGAGGGCGGTCGGTGGCGGCGTGGGGCTGGCACAGGGACCCCAGGCTGTGCCAGCAGCCATGCCATCACCGTGCTGCTGTGCCTCCGAGGCGCTGCTGCCGTCACACTGAGCTGGGAACATGAGAGCACCGTGATGACACCCGAGCAGCACTGGAGCCCATGGGCACAGGGGGGTGTGCAGCCCCCATCCTGGTGCTGGGTTGCCAGCATTGCAGGGCAGCAGCTGCTGCCACTTGGCGCTAAATCCGGATTACACCGCCAGAGTGCTGCGTCCCCCACCCTGGTGTGGTGGATTAGCGGGTTGGGGTCTGGGCACTGCAGAGCTCTGAGGCTCAGGGTGTCCCCAAGCACTGGCCCTGGCGCATGGAGTGGCACTGAGACAGGGCAGACGTGGCGTCACTGAGCTCGGTGACAAGTGATGGCTGAGCCCACGGGACCTGATGGCACAGCGAGAGGCATCCCTATGGGCACTGCTTCCCGCAGCCCTCTGTCCCCGGGAGGTGTTGGTGCCCACACGGTGCCCACCGCCCCGCTATGGGCAGCCCTGCGAGGCCCCAGGCTGAGGGCCGCCGCCGCACCATCTATTTGCTGTTCTACAGAACCTTATCACAAAGCAAACAGCGTCCGCAAGGGGCACGACCGATGCGTCACCGGTCCCTCGCCCCTTCCCCAGTGCCACCAGCAGAGACCAAAGGCCGGCAGGCGCAGAGGTGGCAGTGAGTGCCGCGGGGCTGTGCCAGCGCTGCCGGCGGGAGGAAGCCGGGGGCGACGCTCACAGCATGACAAATGGGGCCGGGTGTGCTGGGGGAGGCTGGCGGCCCCCGGACGTAGCCATAACCAGGAGGAGGAGGAGGGGGCTGCGGCGGGGGGCACGGGCACCTCGCAGCTTGGCACTGGCACTGTGGATGGACACTGGGGGCCAGGCGAGGGACGTGCCGGCAGCGATGGGAAGGCGCGGAGCTAACGGCAGCGCTGGGACGTGCTGGCAGCCCCGTCCGTGCCTGGATGCAGCCCAAGCTGAGGCCCAGTGGAGGGGATAAATCATCACCCAGCGGCTGCCTGCGGTTCCATCTCTTCCACCACGCGGCTCGGCCTTGCTGTCCTGGGGCCCTGCTGTGCCTCAGTTTCCCCACCTGGACAGATGCCATGCAGAGGGGTTGGCCCGGTGCCGCACTCCCACCCTTGGCTCAGCCCCGTCACCCCCAGGGCTACCAGATGCTGCTGGGCTGTGTGTGGCCTGGAGTGACCCCAGGGCTCCTTGGTCCCCGGGTGGTGGGGACAGGGCAGTGATGTGACTTACCCACAGGGGTAGGAGTGCTGCAGCCCTTCCCTGGTGTGCCTGGGGGCTGCTGTCCCTGTGCCCCCCCAGCCTGGGGTCTCAGTACTGGACAGAGCCACACACAGAGCCAGGCGGTCCCCAGGACCACTGCACAACTCCAAGTGCTGGGCCAGGAGCTAAAGGACGGGTGCAGTCCCCAGTCCTCATGGGGACTTGCAGCGGTGGGGTGATGGGGAGGCTGTGACCATCCTGCATCCCAGCCATCCCACCCTGAAGCTGAGTGACACATCTGTACCCACGGATGGGGCTCTGGCATGTGAACCCCTGTGTAGGGAGGACTCCCGTCACAGGGTGGCGGGGACACAGAGGGTGGCAGGGGACAGCGGGGGGCAGTGGGGCCACGGCCCGGCTGCCAGCCTGCCCCAGAAAGCAGCCCTGTGCTGTTTCCCAGCGGGGCGGGGAGGGCTGGGCGCGCACAGAGGCGGCTTTGTGCCGCTTGCCAAGGCGTCCCCGCTCAGCAGCCCGGCCGCCATCCCCTGCCAAGGACTCGTCTCACAGCCTTGCGCTTTCCTGCTCCGCTGGTGCCAGCCCTGACGTGCCCCTGAGCCCCCGCCGCAGCACCCGGCAGCACCAAGGCTTCACACGGGGGTCCCTGAGCTCCCTGCCCCATCCCACACGCCTCCCACGTGCTGGGAGGGGAGGCGCTGCAGGAGGCTGAAAGCTCACAGGGGACGCGCGGGGGTCCCATCCCCACTGTTCCCAGTGCTGCCCCGCTGACGAGGACCCTTCTGCCAGGCCCTGCAGCTCCCACCCGGAGCCAGACCCCACGCCTCGCCACGTCACGAGGAGACCTGCGCCTGCCATGGAGGGCCCGGAGCTGCCCGTCCAGGCTGAGATGGTGGAGCTGGTGCCCAACGGGAAGCAAGCGGCCGCGCTAGGCACCACCACCATCCCCTCGCTGCCTGGTGACAGGTAGAGACTTGGGGACAAGTGGCTTCTTCAGCTGGGGTGGGGCACCTGGCTGGTGAGCCAGTCCCCTGCTTGGGGCTGCGGGCTCTGGGACCAGCGGGTTTGGGACACTTGAGGCATTCAGGGTTCTTGGGATGCTTGGGACACATGGAACACTTGGGGTGCTTGGGTCACTTGGGATGCTCAGGGCACTTGGAGCACCTGGGGCATGGGTTCTTGCGGTACTTGGGACGCTTGGGACACTCAGGGTGCTTGGGGGCACTCAGGGTGCTTGGGGATACTCAGGGTACTTGAGGGCACTTGGGATACTTGGAGTTCTTGAGTAGCTCAGAACACTCAGAGTTCTTGGGGCACTTGGGATGCTCAGGGTGCTTGAGGTTCTTTGGGCACTTGGGACACTTGGGCTCCTCGGAGCGCTCAGGCTGCTTGGGGCACTTGGAGCACTTGGGGTGCTTGGGGTACTTGGGACGCTCAGGGTTCTTGGGACACTTGGGGTGCTTGAAGTGCGTGGGGAGGGACAGGGCACTTTGAAGGCTTGGAAGTCCTGGGGTGCTCAGAGCACCTGGGGAGACTCAGGAATCTCAGGGGACTTGGGGTGCTGGTCTTGCTCATGGCACTTGGGATGCTCGGAGTGCTCGGGGGCTTGGGGCACACGTGGGGTTCTCAGGGTGCCTGTGGGGCTCAGGGCACTGAGAAGCTTGGAGAACTGCTCTTGGGGCTGAGGGTGCTCGGGATGCCCAGGGGGCCCTGGGGAGCTGGGTGCTGTGGGGTGCTGCTGGGAGGGCTGCATCCAGCCCAGCTCCGCTCAGCCCGGCTGCCCTGCTCCTCCCTCTGCGCCCAGGTTTGATGAGAACCAGTGCGGTGCGGAGATGGAGGAGTTCCTGCCCCATGGCACTGAGAAGAAGCAGACGCACTTCACTGATGTGAGTGGCAGCGCAGGGCCCCCTGGGTGCCCCCTGGCAGCATCCCCCCCTTGTGTCACCATCCCCTCTTTGTCGCACAGTTCGAGGGCAAGACGTCGTTTGGGATGTCTGTCTTCAACCTGAGCAATGCCATCATGGGCAGCGGCATCCTGGGGCTGGCCTACGCCATGGCCAACACTGGCATCATCCTCTTCCTGTGAGTGCTGCCAGGACAGGGGGCTCATGGTGACACGGGGACCGACGTCCCCCGGGTGCCAAGGTGCCCGAGGAGCGGCTGGTGACAGCGCTGTCCCCTCGCAGCTTCCTGCTGACGGCCGTGGCTCTGCTGTCCAGCTACTCCATTCACCTGCTGCTGAAATCCTCGGGCATCGTGGGTGAGTGCAATGCCCCCTGCCGCCCTGACACCCCCGTCTCACCTCCCAGCCCTCACCCCTGCGTCCCCATCCCACAGGCATCCGTGCCTATGAGCAGTTGGGTTTCCGAGCCTTCGGCACACCGGGCAAGCTGGCTGCAGCCATTGCCATCACACTGCAGAACATCGGAGGTGAGCGCGGAGCGTGGGATGTGGAGGGGACATGGGGACGTGTGGCAGCCCCCCACCACACTGCCCTCCTCTGCCCGCAGCCATGTCCAGCTACCTGTACATCGTCAAGTCCGAGGTGCCACTGGTCATCCAGACCTTCCTCAACCTGGAGGAGAAGACCACGTGAGTGTCACCCACCCTGTCCTCCTCCCACCGCATCCCTGCCCCACGCGCCCTAGATTCCGCTCCAGCTGTGCAGCCCCTGGCAGGGATTAATGGCATTAAAGCCACTGCTATTTTTGATCACTGTCAGTGCTGAATAAGCCCCCAGGAAGGATTAGTCCGGGATGAACTTCCAATCCCTGCCCCTCACCTCATACTGGGATCAGCCCACCTGTTCCTCCTCCTGCGGGGCACATTGCCCCAGGGGTGCCGGCATGGGGGTCCTGGGCATGCTGGCACCAGGGGTCCCTGGGGGTGTAGGCACAGAGATCTCTGTGGCTTCAGGAGATGCCCCTTCCCTGGGACATCTCCTCAGAGTTGCAGAGATGCTGGCCTTGGGGTCCCATAGCAGAGAGGTCCAGCCCCAGGGGATGCCATCTCAGCCATCCCTGGAGATGCCATCTCACATGTCCCCAGGGATGCTGGTGCAGGGATGCTCCATGGCCTCAGGGGATGCCTACATCCCTGGGCATACTGGCTCAGAGGACCAGGGGTGCCAGGCCAAGGATTTCAGGGGTGCCAGCCCTGCAGAGGGCAGAGGGGTCCCCTGAAGCTCCCACCCTACATCAGGTGTGAGCATGCCCTTGCCTCTGCTTCCAGGGATTGGTACCTGAACGGGAACTACCTGGTGATCCTGGTCTCTGTCACCATCATCCTGCCTCTGGCCCTGATGAAGCAGCTGGGTAAGTGGGGGCATGGGAGGGCATGGGGCTGGGGGGGGCTGTGCCCATTGCTCTCCTCTCCCCCCAGGCTACCTGGGCTACGCCAGTGGCTTCTCGCTCAGCTGCATGGTCTTCTTCCTCATCTCGGTGAGCACAGGGCGGGGATGTCGCTGCGGTGAGGGGGCACCCAGAGCCCCCTGCTGACACAGTGTCCCCCCCAGGTCATCTACAAGAAGTTCCAAATCCCCTGCCCGCTGCCTGAGCAAGGGGGGAACATCACCAGTGGCATCAACGCCACTCTGGGCAGCGAGCACTGGGATGGCCCTGCTGCTCCACTGCCCCCCGAGGTGGGGGCCTGCACCCCCAGCTTCTTCACCCTCAACTCCCAGGTAGGTTTGGTTCCATGGGGAGGGCTCCCAGGGGGCACGGGTAACGGGTTCCCAGCATTCATTGCACATTCTGCAGACAGCGTACACCATCCCCATCATGGCCTTCGCCTTCGTGTGCCACCCCGAGGTGCTGCCCATCTACACGGAGCTGAAGGAGTGAGTGGTGGTGGGGCTGGGGGGCAGCGGGTGGGGGAGGCCGTGCTGACACCCACCTCCCACAGCCCCTCCAAGAAGAAGATGCAGTGCATCTCCAACATCTCCATCACCGTCATGTACCTCATGTATTTCCTGGCCGCCCTCTTTGGCTACCTCACGTTCTACGGTGAGCTGGGGGGACAGGGGCGTGGGGACACAGTGGGGACGCCCATGGGGGGGTGGTGGGGGCTGACGCACGTCCCCGATGCTGCAGGGCGCGTGGAGTCAGAGCTGCTGCACACCTACAGCCGGGTGGACCCCTTTGATGTGCTGATCCTCTGCGTGCGGGTGGCCGTGCTGACAGCCGTGACACTCACTGTCCCCATCGTCCTCTTCCCGGTGAGTGTCCCCTTGGGGGCACCCATGAGTCACCCTGAGGCCAGCTCTGCTCATCTCCGAGCAGTGAGAGGGGAAACTGAGGCAGCAGTGGGATGGTGCCCTGGGGACAGGACAGGGATGGGAAGGTCTAATAGGTACCCATGGCCCTGCAGGGATGGGATGGCTCTGAGGATGGTGTGTGACATGTCCCTGTCCCCGTCCCCAGGTGCGCCGTGCTATCCAGCAGATGCTGTTCCAAGGCAAGAACTTCAGCTGGATCCGCCACGTCGCCATCGCTGTGATCCTGCTGACCTTCATCAACCTCCTGGTCATTTTTGCCCCCTCCATCCTTGGCATCTTCGGATTGATTGGTGAGTGGCTGCGCTGCCCCGTCCCTGTCACCCAGCTGTACCCCAGGGCTCAGCCTGCCCACTCATCCCTTCCTGCTCTAGGTGCCACCTCTGCCCCCTGCCTCATCTTCATCTTCCCGGCCATCTTCTACATCCGCATCATGCCCAAGGACAAGGAGCCCCTGCGTTCCACCCCCAAAATCCTGGTAAGCCCTGGGCCCCCACCCCAGGCTGTGGGGACTGCACTGCTATCCCTGCGGGGTGACATGGGATGTGGGGATGAAGGCACAGGGGCAAGGGAGGGATGGGGTCTCCTGGGTTCTCAGTGGGGTGGGGGCACTCCAGACCCTCCCTGCTCCCCATGGGGCACCGAGGGCAGCGGGCAGCCCCCACCCTGTGCTCTGTCTCCCACAGGCTGCCTGCTTCGCCCTCCTCGGGGTGCTCTTCATGATCATGAGCCTCAGCTTCATCATCACCGACTGGGCCACAGGAGGGGGCCGGAGTGGCGGCAGCCACTAGCCACCCTGGTTGCCCACCCTGACCTCCCCCCCATCCCCACCAGGACCCCCTGGGGCTCCCACCTTCGCCGCCTGCCCTTTGCCTGAGGGAGCACGTGGGGGACCCCAGCCCGTGCTCACCCCTCCTGGCTCTGCGCCTCAGTTTCCCCATCTGTGCGATGGGGAGACCTGCGCTTCCCTACCTCACCGGGGGCCGAGGGGACGGGGCCAGCCTGGCTTACAGGCACCCGCTTGTCCTCAGCCGGCCCCAAGCCCTGACGGCAGCGTCTGCGGGGCTGGTGGCCAGCACCTCAGCAGCGTCTGTGCCACCCCCATGTCCTCTGCTGTCCCCACCCCCTGACTGCCAGCTCCTCGCTGCCCCATCCTGCTGGCATGTGGTGCCCGGGGGATGGCTGGTTCTGCTGCCAGCGGGCGGGAACCTGGCGATCCAGGGTCTGGTCTGGTGCTGGTGTGGGGCACAGAGGTGCATGGGGCGGCACCGCTCGGGCTGTGGGATGGAGGGGGTGTGGGATGCGTGCGCTCCCTGACACCAGGGTGATGGGCACCACACAGCCCCACTGTCCTCCCACCACCCACCCATCTGTCTGTCCGTCCATGCCATGGGCAGCTTCCAGCCATGCCAAGAGCCGGGCCGCGGGGACGCGAGCAGGCGGTGAGAGGGGCCGGGGGCTCGCCAAGTAAATAAGAGACGTATTTTTATATGGGGGTGGTGGAGGCTGGGACGCTTTTTATAAATACTGTATATAAGAGTAGTTCTTTTTTAATGTGTTGCGCGGCTCTCGGAGCTCTGCACCGTGTGTGGGATCGGGGCGGTGCTCTCCGTGTCACCCCGGTGTCGTCTCTGCGCCGCACCGGCCTGTCCCACGGCTCCCCCGCCGCGCTGTTAAGTTATATGTGGGGATGAGCGCCGTGCAGGAGGAGCGCGACCGGGCGGATCCGTCAAAGTAACAATAAAGGATAAAAATGTGAGACGTGCCCGGTGTGGGGCGGGGGTGGAGGGGACCGCGGGGACGGCACGGACGCGGGGACGGCGCCGGGCTCTGCGGGCACACGGCGGCGCTGCGTCCCCGCAGACGGCCGCCCGGTGCCGGCAGCGGAGCCGCGGGAGCTGCGCTGCCCACGCGCGGAGATGGGAGGGAGCGCGGAGTGGGCCGCTCCCGGGTGCCCCCGGGGCACCGATCCGATGCGCTGCCCCCATGCCCCACTTAGGGCCGGTGCCCCGTGCCCCTTCCCACGAGCACCCCGTGTCTCCTTCCCGTGGCAGCCCCGTGTTCCGTCCCACGGGCGTCCGAGAGCCGCAGCCGCGGGGCAGGGTGGCCTGGGGACGATGCTGGGGCTGAGAGTGGGGACACACCACCAGCAAGGATGGTGACAAAGTCTGTTTTCAGATTCATGGCTCTGGGAAACGGGGTGCAGCGGGGAGCTCAGCCTGGCGCCAGTGCTCCAAGCAGAGTGGGGACACCGGTGGTGGCTCCATGCAGAGCGCCCGTGGGACTTGGCAAAAAGAGCTATGGGGGGGCTGGGGCAGGAGAGCCTGGGTCACACCGTGTCCCATTGCACAGCCAGCACGGACACCCCAAGCCCTGGGCACGTCTCTTCTGGGGCACGTGGCACTATGCATGTCTGTCCTGAAGAAACCACTGCTCACTGCACATCTGTCCTGGTCACACCATGGCCTGTTACACATCTGTGCAAAGAACGTGGCCCTGTGCACATCTGTGCCGGAGCACACCACGACACCCTGTCCTGTCGTAGCCCGTGCACATCTGTCGTGGGTCCTTCACAGCCCCACGCACACCTGTACTGGGTGTACTGAGGCCCCAGCTACGCCTGTGCTGGGGAACAACCCAGTCCGCGCACGAGTGTCACTGTGCACTCGTGTCCCCGCGCACATCTGTCCCGGGGAACACCAATGGCGCAGCGCACATCTGTCTGCACCACACCACGCTCTTCAGCGCATCCAACCCGCCTCACTCCCTCGCCCGTCCCCTCTCGCCACATCCCCGCCCCACCCCACCCCGCTCCGTCCCCTCCCTTTCCTGTCGCCACGCCCTCTGCTCCAAGCCCCGCCCCCAGGATAAGCCACGCCCACTGACAGAAGCCCCGCCCCCCTCCAGAGGCCCC
>JACDJE010000078.1:1957004-1967344 GCA_016647715.1 Pavo muticus
CCCACCCACCCCCCGTGCCCACCCGGGGTGCTATGGGGACAGCCACGCCCCCGGGTCCCCATAGCAAAGGCCCCGGGTGGGATGCAGAACCCCCGCGCATCCCTCCATCCCTCCCCTCGCTGTTTCGGGTGCTGTTTGGGGCCGCCCCCCCGCCCCGGCCCGGAACACAGCGTTTATTTTCTCCCATCCCGCTGTTATCTCCGGGGGTGGGGGTCTTCGCGCCGCCCCCCACCGCCCCACTGCAGCCGCGGGGCGCTGGATGGGGCCGGGAGGAGCATCCCCCCCCCCCGCTGCCGTCGGAGGGAAACGCCGGCACAAAATGTCTTTTCTCGTCGCCTCCTTCGAGAGAGGAAGCCGAGAGCAGCAGGAAGTCGTGGTGCAATCAGGCAGCGGCCGATCCGCTCCAACACCGCCCGCCTCGACGAGCGCGGAATGAGCGGAGAAGGCGGAGCGCGGCGGTGCTTCCCTTCGGCGGGGTGCGGCGGTGGGGCCGGGCCGTGGGGGTCGGGCCGGCAGTGCGAGGGGAACGGGAACACCGGCAGCCCGGGAGGGGGAGCGGCGGCGGAGCGGAACCCCGCGACGTTGCGGGGCGGGCACGTTGGGCTGAGACCCCGCTGCTGGGGCTGCCATGGGCTCGGCCCCGCTCTGAGGGATGCGGCCGGTGTTTGGCTGTCGTGACGCCGTAGGGTTCCCCGGCTCGGGATGGGGCACAGCGATGCGGGGCTGCTCCATGCCGTGCAGCGGGCCGGGAGCAGTGTGGTTGTGCTCCTTGATGCAGGGTGAGGCTCCGGTTACTGATCTCAGTGGGTTTCTGAAGCCAAAAATAGAACGAAACAGCTCCATTTTTTAGTATTTTTGATTCCTTCCCCCACCTCAGCAGCTGTTCAAGTGTAAACAGTGCTGAAGGCCCTGAGCTCTCGGTGCCGTTTTCTGAACCAAAATGTGGCCGGAAAGCACTTGAGAGCCCGTGGGGAGCAGCTGGGATGGCTCCCAGTGGGTCCCCATAAGGTGCTTAGAGCCCCTCAGCCGCCTCCTGGCAGCCCCCCCAGCTGCATCCACATCCCCAGAGCACAGCACAGGCCCCGGCTGCTGCCCTGCTCCAGGCAGAAGTGAAACCGCGGTCCTGCAGAATCCTCGCTGCTGCCGAAAGCGATGTTGGTATTTGGGGGACGAGGGCTGCACGCCCGTCCTGCTGCTCTGCACCCTCCTCTCTGAGTTTCTCGCTTTCTGGCTGTTGTGTCGGTTTGGTGGAGCAGACCCAGGGGCTGTCGGTGGGCACGGCACCTACGGGCAGCAGCAGAGAGAGGGGAGAACCCCCAAAGCTGGATGCGTTTGGGATGCGCTCCTCGATGCTACGCAGCTGCCCCATGGGCTTCGTGGGCACAGCGCTGACAGCCCTAAACCACACTCTGCCTGCTTGGCATTAAGGAAGAAGAGATTCCTTGGCTTCAGCGTTGGGGATCGCTATCTCTGCCTCAGGAAGCATTTGAGAAGCCCCAGGTGCAGATGTTGCCCTCAAACAAAGGTGGTTGCTGAGCGCATCGCTGGGTTTGCAGCACTGGGGCAGCCGTGAGGGGCACTTTGGGGCACGCTGTGCCAGGGCTCTCAGTGCTGAGGGTGCAGTTTCAGCCCTGGTGTTCGGATGGTTCCGTCCCAGGGTGGGGACGCCGGGCTCTGTGGCTCCATCTGTGCACGCAGCAGCAGAGGAAGGGAGGCACCGGCTGCTGCTTTCAGCTCTCCGGCGCTGCGCTGCCTCACGCGCCCGCGGGTTTTCCTTCCTCCCTGTTCCCCACCCCACGCTCTGCTGCAGCCCTTTGGTGAGACGGGGCTTGCAGGGAGGTGCAGGGCTTTAACCGGGGTGATGGTTTTAAGGGAAACCTGATGGGGCCTGTGAGCCGCAATGGGAGAGATGCGGTGTTCCCGGGATTTCAAGGCCAGAAAGCGAGCAGAACGCTCCCTTCTTTCCTGGAAAAAGGCACAGGAATAGCTTTGTCCAGCTCGGTACGCCAGTGGGGGTGTGGAGAGGGCCGTGCCCAGCCCAAAGTGCGCCCAGCCCAAACCCTCCAACTGTCAGCCCCACACGCCCTCCCCACAACGGGTTGTTTTGGTGCATCTCAGTGCTTTTGGCCAGGAAGCCCCGGGCTGTGCTGCGCTCCCACGGTGGGCGGTGGGTGATGCCTGGATGCGGCTCTGCGCCCTCACCGAGCTGCACACCCCCAGTCACTCCCCCCAGGTCTGGGCTGCGGCACTGTGCTCACACCACAGCGTGCTGGGAGGGCTGTTCCTATGTGCCCATCACCACACGGGGTCTGCGCCCACCCCACAGCCTGGGCAGCCCCGGGTGCTGCTGGAGGGCAGCCAGCTCTGTGCTGAGGCAGACGGCCGCTTGGAAAAACACGCGGCGTTGCTGTGGGTTTTTTTGCTTTAAAAATAATTGCATGTAAGAAAAAAAAAAGAGAAAAAAAAGCCGGCACAATTTTCCAGCTATTTTAGATAGGAAGGGAAATGTGGAGGGGGATCTCCCTTTTTTTTTTTTCTTTCCCTTTATTTTGGAGTCTTTTTCACCCAGCTATTGGTGCAGTGCTTTGGAAACCCTGTTTGGTGGCTGGGATGTGGCTGGTGCCTTGGGACTGTCCCTGCCGATGCCGTCACTCCTCGCTACCTCTCAGCATGGGGGCACGTCCCCAGCCTCTGTCCCCTTGTGGATGATGGTGATTGCTTCCTATTTTTGTAGTATGGTCTGGGAACAAGCGTGGTTGCATCCCTGGGGCCCTGGGCTCTGTGCTGCATTGGGATGTGGCCCTGTGGGACAGATGGGAGTGATGCTTTGGGGTGCAGGGCCGCAGCCCCAGCTCCCTGTGTCCTGCCCAGCAGTGGGGAAGCTGCCCTGCTCCGGAAGCATGTGCTGCCTGGCACTCAGCCTATGGATTGTGTCGGGGCTGAATGGCCGGCAGCCGGTGTGTTCCGGGGATTGGGAGCTTCCCCCCGCCCCAGTAATGGTTGTTCCCGTCCCTGTCCCCTCTGTATGGCTTGCTGGCTTCCCTGGGCGCCCCATCTGCTGCCTGAGCACCACGTAGCTTCTGCCCCCTATTACTCGCATCCCCGTGCCACCCGTGACCACTCCAGTGGCCTGTTGGGCTTGCCGTGAGGCAAAGGAGCAGATTTGGAAGGGAGATGGCATGGCAGGCTGGTGGCTGCGCTCCCAGCTGCTGCACGTGCCCAAGGGCTGTGCCCGTGCCATGTCGCTGCCCGGCTGTGCTGGGCTGGGATCTGCTGCTCCGGGTGCTGCGGGGTGGCACCGCTCCGGCTGGGGTTATTAGAGTTAATGAGGTACCGGAGCACTCCTGCTAAACAGGGATTACGAAAGGGAAAAATGCCTTCCCTGCAGCTACTGTGACTCAACGCCGGGTTTAGAGGCCGCGGCTCTGCACGTGTGCGCCCACACTCCTCCCGGCATGGGCTCCCGCAGCGGGCTCGGGATCACGCCTGCACCCCATTAACAGTGCCATAGGGCCAGGAGAGCGGTGGGGAGCCACGGGGATGGCTCTGTGGGCTGGGACGATGTGCTGGGCCGGGATACGCTTTGGAGATGCTCTGGGTCGGTGTGGATTGTGCCCAGTGCCCTGCTGTCACAGCTTCCCAGGTGGAGATGGCACGGGGCTGGCGCTGCAGCGGCTCTTGGTGCCCTTCGTGCAGTTCTGGTTCTATGGGGCCAAGCGCTGTCCCTGCTGTGAGCAGCAATTTTCCGCGTGGCGTGGCTGGCTGCAGGGCTCCTTTTCCGAAGGAGCCAGGGGAAGCTCTGGGTGGAAAGAAAGCAAGAAACCCGATCCACCTCGCCGAGCCGAGCGCAGTTTTATTTCCGTCGGGTCAAGCCTGCGAGGCTCCAGCCAAATCATATGTTTTGGGCCAAATGAGAAACACGTGTCATCCACCGAGTCCCATAACCAGAGAAGGATGCTGCGGGTGCGTGCTGGGTCCTGCCTGGGGCACGCAGCTCCTCCCAGCTGGGAACGCTCTGCCTGGAGGATACAGGGCTGTGAGCCTTGCTGCTTCCATGGGGTACCTGGCATCACCGCACAGATGGTGCTGTCCCTGCTGCTGTGCCTTGGCCACAACCTCAGGCTGTGCTCTTGAAGGTTAATTTTAGCATAATCTCTGTTTTTTGAGCTCCTCTTCCCCCTCTGTGGCTGGAGCGCAGCACCCCTGCCATGAGCTGCCTGGGGCCCCCTATAAGGGTGGCTCTGCTTTAGAGATGTGGTGGTGCACGCGCGTTGGGCACATGGAGACTGTCCAACACCTCCGTGGTGCTGTGTGGGTCGGGGGGATGGGGCTGGCGTGGAGTGTGTCCAAAGAGAGAGAGACCACAGGGATGGATGGAAGAGAATACACGAAGTGCTGTGCTTTGGGATGTGGCATCCCCAAACAGCACTGCTTGGAGCTCCTGTGTTGAGGGTTTGCTCCAGGCTGTTGTCCCTGCGCAGAGAAGGGACAAGGGAAGGGCAGTGTCCCTCTGAGCTTCCCCTTTCAGCTTCCCCTTTCTGCAGCCGGGTGACCTCACTCCTTCCTCCCTCCCAGCGTGGGGAGGGAGGGAGGGAGCGACAGACGCACACAGCCTGCCAGAGTGGCACGTCCCCAATGCTTGGGGTGACAGCGGCACTGCTACCGGGACTGACACGTTGCTGAAGCTGTCTGGGTTTTTCCCAGCCGTGCAGAAACCCCTGGGTGCTGTGGCACTGCCCTGCTCTGGGCTCTGTCCCCACCTGCTGCTTTAGAAGCCCATTGGGTTTTCTCCTTTTTGGCCCAGCAGGGTTAAACCAAACTCTGCTTTGGTCAATGGAAACCCCTTTGGTGGTAATGCTACTTCTGCTCTGTGCTTCACTCTGTGCTGGAAATAACCACCCTGAAGAGGGGGATCGGATCAGCTGGATCCCTTGGAGTGCTCAGTGGAGATAACCCAACTTTCTGGGCTCCTCCTTGGCTTTTGGAGGCTGTTTTAGCTGCAGGAGCGCTGAGGGTCCCAGTGCACCCCATGGGGGTCTCTGCGGTGGCAGCCCTGGGCTGTAGCTCATGGCTTGTGCCTTACTTCTTCCACAGGTGCTGGGGAGTCCGGGAAGAGCACCATCGTCAAACAGATGAAGTGAGTAGCACAAGGACCTGCCCTGTCCCTGCAGCAGTGTTGGGGACAGCTGGGCACAGTGGCATTGGGGTCGGGCTCTTGGGAGGTGCCGTGGTGCCTGAAAGTGCCTTGAGAAGGGCTGGGATGCTGCCAATGGGGTTTCTGCTATCCCACATGTCCCCATGTCCCTGCTGCCCAGCTCCCACAGACTGGGTGCTCTCCAGGGCATGAATACTTCATCAGCTGGCAGTGGAAGGGGAGGTGAGCTCGGGTGCCTGTGGTTACGCTGGCAGCAGAGAGACATGGTGAAAGCAAAAACCTGGCGGGGAGGTGGCAGCGTGGCTGGTGGCACTGAGCAGGGCACGCTGACCCTGTCCCCTGTCCCCAGGATCATCCACGAAGATGGCTACTCGGAGGAGGAGTGCCGGCAATACAAAGCCGTGGTCTACAGCAACACCATCCAGTCCATCATGGCCATCATCAAGGCTATGGGGAACCTGCAGATTGACTTCGGGGACTCCTCCAGAGCGGTGCGTGTCTCTGTGTGCCTCCTGTGCCCAATCCCTTCTGCTGTCCCACACTCCGGGACCTCCTAAGGCAGGGAAAACCCAAAGGATGAGTGGTGGGAGTGAGGAGGAAAGTCGTGGGTTTCCTGGGCTAGGAGAGGTGATTTTTGCCATTCCTGTGTTGTTTTTTTTCTATGGGCATCTATGATGTGTTGGTGGGAATCCCTGGGGCTCATGGAACTGATGCCTGGTTCTGCTGCAGGATGATGCCCGCCAGCTCTTTGCGCTCGCCTGCACTGCAGAGGAGCAGGGCATCATGCCTGAAGACCTTGCCAACGTCATCCGGAGGCTGTGGGCTGACCACGGGGTCCAGGCCTGCTTCAATCGCTCCCGTGAATACCAGCTGAATGACTCTGCTGCCTAGTGAGTACCTTCCTCCTCCTCCTCCTTCTCCTCCTCAACCTGTCACTGTGCTGTGGAGCCATTCTGTGATGTTACAGTTGGGGCAGTGCTCCCCCAGATGTGCAGCATCCAAGCTGGAACCCTCCTTGCAGGCATGAGCCCCTCCATGCTGGGCATGGGTCTTCTTTGCATGGGTGCTGTTTTCCTCTTGCAAGAAGATAATTAGCGCTGGATTTCTTTCTGGGTAGTTTTTCCTTTTATTTTTATTTATTTATTTTTTCCCTGATTGGTTCGATGAGCAGGATTGATGGGGTCTGCAAGCTGCTCCTGACCCCGGCCCCATGAATGCTCGTCTGTATGGGGAGCGTGTATCATAGAATCATAGAATGGCTTAGGTTGGATGGGACATTAAAGAACATCCAGTTCCACCCCTGCCATGGGCTGGCTGCCCCCCAGCTCAGGCTGCCCAGGCCCCCTCCATGGCCTGGGCCACCTCCAGGGATGGCACCCACAACTCTGGGCAGCACTGCCAGCGCTTCACTGCCCTCTGAGTGAAGAATCTGCACCTAACATCTCACCTAGATCTCACTTCTTTAAGCCTAATGCCCTTCCTTCTTGTCCTATCCACGCAGGGAAATATCCCCAGTAAATGGGGATGCTTGTTCTGAGTGTAGCACTCAAGACCACTTGCTTTGTTGTTTTATTGTTTTCAAATGAGTTTATATGGCAGAAATCAGCATTCTGCTGGCGTAAGAGCTGGCAAGCTAGTGCTTGGAGAGGTAAATTGACTGCATCTGGTTCGGTTTATCCTCAACAAGATTTAATAAATAAGTTAATCTGCCTAAAGCATGATCGCTCTTCTGCACTGGGAAAACGATGCCTGAAAGCTGCTGCTGGAGGAGCTCAGCTCTGGGCTTTTGGAGCCTGGTGTCCGCTGTGGTCCCACATGGGGTGGCGGTGCCCTTTGGGAAGCGCCTGTGCCAAGTGGCATCCCTCTGGCTGTCCCAGCAGCATGAAGGACAAGCGTTGCTCAGTGCCAGCATCCAGTGGTTGGGGTGATGCCCTGCGCTGTGCCCAGGTTAGGGATGGGGAGCTGTGTGCCTTCCCCTCCCGGTGACACCGAGGCCGAGGTCCGAGCCCAGCCCGGCCCTGCCTCCCCGCCGCTCACTTCCTGTTTTTGTGGCAGCCGCGGGCTGGGCGATTTCCGGCTGTTTTTGAGCTCGCTGCAGAGGTGTGGTCCGGCCGTGTCACCGCCGTGCTGCCCCACGCCCTCCGTGGGGTCCCCGCATCCACGCTCGGTGTCCCCCCATGGCCGTGTCCCTGCGTCCCATTGGCACGGCCCTCGCCGGATTACAGCCCCGTGCGGCGGGCAGCCTGCTTATCGTAACCCAATTAACTCAAGCCGCAGCGATTACAGCTGCTGGGGGCGCGGGGCTGTCCGTGCCGGGGGCCGAGCCCTGCACCCGCTTCCTGCGGGACCGGGCCTTTGTGTGTGTGACTGGCTGACTATCGCGGCACGGCGCCAGCAGCGGTTTCCGCTGGGCCGCGGCCCGTTGCCGTGGCGATGAATGCTTTCCTCCTTCCGTTTCCCTGGGCCGGGAGCGTCATGGCGGTGCGGGCACGGTCCCCTGGGCCACGTCACCTGCTGGGCTCTGCGGGCTGTGCGGCCCTGTCACCATGTCCCTGTGTCCCCGGTGGTGGGGTCTCATGGAGATGCCT
Organism: Pavo muticus; assembly: GCA_016647715.1. Lineage (NCBI taxonomy): Eukaryota > Metazoa > Chordata > Aves > Galliformes > Phasianidae > Pavo > Pavo muticus. Next base: position 1,964,748 of record JACDJE010000078.1, read on the forward strand.
GGCTTGGCCTTGCCCCCAGCGTGGCTCCCCCACCACCTGACGCCATCCTGTCCCTCCCCTCCCCCCCCAGCTACCTGAATGACCTAGAGAGGATAGCGCGGGCCGACTACATCCCCACCCAGCAGGACGTGCTGCGCACCCGGGTGAAGACCACTGGCATCGTGGAGACCCACTTCACCTTCAAGGACCTGCACTTCAAGTAGGTCTGGGTGCAAACCCTCGGCGCGCCAGCCTGGCACTGAGCTGCTGCTGGTGATGGAGGTCGGGGTTGGCCAAGCAAGGCTGCGCAGCACCCCTCTGTGCTCACTTAGGGCTTTGGAGGATGTGGCAGGGATGGACAGGGTGGCCCTGGGGGGATGCAGCCATGGTAGAGCCTCCCCAGCAGGTGAGCAGAGGGACAGGAGTCAGGAAAATCCATCCTGGAGGATGTGGTGCTCTGTGGAGCCTGGGCATCCTCTGGTGCCCACAAGGGGAGACACACGTGGCTTACGTCATCCTCCATAATCGTGTCTGTGCCTCCCTAGCCCAGCACTGGTGGGACATAAGGGCAGTGCTTCAGTGAGGGGCATCACCTGGCTTGGCTTAGGGAACTGAGGCAGAGCTGGGGGTGCAGGAGTTGGGGTGCTGTTCACCCAGACTGCCATTGCCCTGCAGGATGTTTGACGTGGGCGGCCAGCGCTCAGAGCGGAAGAAGTGGATCCACTGCTTCGAGGGGGTGACGGCCATCATTTTCTGCGTGGCCCTGAGTGCCTACGACCTGGTGCTGGCAGAAGACGAGGAGATGGTGAGCGAGGGGGTGGAAGTTCAGGTTTAGGGTGCTCCGGGAGGTCCCCACCCCATGCTGCCGGCAGTGACCTGCTACCCCATTGTGGTGGCTGCTGGCCTGGTGCAGCAGTGTGGGGTGCCTGCTGCCTAGCTCCAGGGCCAGTGGCTCATGGGATGGCAGCACATTCCTGCCTGCCTGATGCGGTGCCCTTCCTCTGATAGAACCGGATGCATGAGAGCATGAAGCTATTCGACAGCATCTGCAACAACAAGTGGTTCACAGACACGTCCATCATCCTTTTTCTCAACAAGAAGGATCTCTTCGAGGAGAAGATCGTGCACAGCCCCCTGACCATCTGCTTCCCGGAGTACGGAGGTACGCAGCAGGCAGTGCTGGCCCTATCAGGACTTCATCTGCTGCATCTCCTTGCCTTGGGGTTCCAGGGGAGATTGGCAATGGGGACAGTGGCTCTGCTGGCTCTGGGTGTGGGGTCCCTGCTTCAGCAGCCTCTGGGACAACTTGCAGGGAATCCTTAGGGCTGGTGGGGTGGCCCTGAGGTGTGGGTCCTGCTGTGGTCATTGCACCTTGAACATAGTGCGGTGCAGCTTGGGGCAGAGGGGTGGCCCATGGCAGTGTGGAGTTGGGTGGCACTTGGGGTGCTGTGGGGACAGGGGAGGGATTTGGGAAGGAGTGGAGGAGCTGGGCTAGGAGCAGCCCTGGTTTGGGGCTTATTCGGTGCCCAGGCTGCACCTGGACATGCTCTTAAGGTAATTGTGGATAAAGCAGAGGTGATGAGAAGAATAAGAGGCTTAGGAAGCTGTGGAGGCTGAGATGGGGATGGGCAGTGAGGGAGCCCTGGGGCTGCACTGTGCACCCTGTGAGAGTGGTGGTTACTCTGCCCTGCCATGGTGCTTGGGCTGGTGGCATTTTGGGGAGCTGTGTCCCAGCGTGGCCACTTGGCTAGGTTAGTGAGGCAACTTTGATGCAGCTTTGTGGGAGGATGAGGGGGAGCTAAACCCAAAGCCCCTTGGGGCCTGGGGGGCCGTGGCACATCCCCAGCATAATCTCTCCCTCCCCAGGTGCCAACAAGTACGACGAGGCCGCCGGCTACATCCAGAGCAAGTTTGAGGACCTGAACAAGCGGAAGGACACCAAGGAGATCTACACGCACTTCACCTGTGCCACCGACACCAAGAACGTGCAGTTTGTCTTTGATGCCGTCACCGACGTCATCATCAAAAACAACCTGAAGGACTGCGGGCTCTTCTGAGGGTGGCAAGGTGGGAACGGGGCCCCTCCAAGACCAGCGAGTGCCGTCCCCATCCTGCTGCCCACCACCTCCCCTGGCCCCATCCCCATCCCGCTCATGGCTTGCTCTCTCCTAGGACGCACCGACGAAGGGAGGACCGCACCCAGTGATTCTGCTTCTCCTCTGGTTTCATCCCCCAACCCTCTAAAGAGACGTTTTGGTGACGGCCGTGGTGGCAGCAGTGGGGACGCACCGCCTGCAACGCCTGACCCAGGGCTGTCCCCGCTCGCCCCCGGTGTCCCCCCACTCCCCTTTGCCTTCCAGGCCGGGGACAGGAGGATTTCTCTCTTGGTTTGTAACCGGTCGCCATCTCCCCAGCCTCTCCTTTTTATTCGGTTCCGCACCGTTTACATCCAAAACGTGTTTGCAGGGGGTGCGGAGCTCCCGGCATCACAGGGGCCGGCGAGGGGACCCCCCCCAGGAAACACGACCGAAAACATTCCTTTTAATAACCAGAAAAGAAAAAAAAAAAGCAAAAAAAAAAAAAGCCACACACACACACACACACACACACACACACAC
>JACDJE010000078.1:1976824-1991914 GCA_016647715.1 Pavo muticus
TTTTTTTTTAATATTAAAAGGAGGGAAAAATAGACCATTGTGCTAGCAAAGTCCCTGGGGAGGGGTTCATGTGTGCCCGCAGCTCTCTGGCGGGTGATTCCGGCGGCTCCGTGGCTTCTTCTGGTCCTGCAGCTCCTTGGCTTTGAGGGCAGCCAGCGGCTCGGGGGGGCCAGGGGCCGGCGGTCGCCAGAAGCCCTGGCAGTACTGGTCGAGGAGTCCCTGCTCGGGGCGGGTGAGCAGCTGCAGCAGGTCCTGGTAGCGCGGCGTTGGGGCTCCCGGCAGCGCGGCGGGGGGCAGCTCGCCTTGCAGCAGGACGGCGTGCACGGCGCGGGCGGCCAGGACGCGCAGCTGCACCTTGGTCACCGTGTGCTTGAAGTTGTTCTCGGTGGCGGTGCAGGAGTAGAGGCCGCTGTCGGAGAGCTGCAGGGCGCGCAGCAGCAAGCCCTGCTCTGTCCGCAGTGCCCGGCCGCCCTCTGTGCGCAGCTGTGGGGACAGAGGGGCTCAGCCGGATGCCGACCAGCTGGACCCCGTGCACAGCACCCGGCTCCTACCTCTTTCCGTCGGTCGCTGTTGTCCTTCTGCAGCAGCCATTTGACGGTGGCTTGTGGTGAGCGGGGCTGGCACTCGAGGAAGGCGGTGCTGCCCTCCACCCCGTACTGCACGGCCTCCACCGTGTTCTTGTTGGCTGCAGGAGCAGGACATGGCAGTCAGGTCGCACACACTTCCCCAGGCCCCATCTCCCTCCTGCACATGTTGCTCTGCCCCATGCAACTGAAGCATCCATACGTGCTCTTCCTTCTCCTGAATGTATCTATCCATCCATCCACGGTCATCTTCCTTTGAAGCATCCATTTGTGCTCTTCTTTCTCCCCTGTGTCCATCTATCCCCCCATCTCTCCATCCCTCCACCTTCAACCTCCTGTGCTTTTCTTTTTCCCAGTGTAGCCACCCATCCATGGCCATCCTACTCCAAAGCATCCAGCCACCCAGCTGTGCTTTTATTTCTCCCTAATATATCCATCCATTTATCCATCCATGGTCAACCTCCTCCTCCTCCTTCTCCCAGTGTATCCACCCATCTATGGTCATCCTCCTCTTAAGCATCCATACATCAATCTGTGCTCTTATTTCTCCCCAGTGTATCCATCCCTTCACCCACCCATCCATCCATCCATCCATCCATCCATCCATCCATCCATCCATCCATCCATCCATCCACCCACCCACCCATGTATCCACACATCCATCCATCCATCCATTTTCAATCTCCAGTATTTCCATTCATCCACATACTCACTCCATCTGTGCTTCCATGCATCCATCCACCCATCTGCCCACCCCATGGTGCTTTTCCAATACATCCCATACTTTTCCAATATATCCACCCACCAGCCCTCAAGGCCACCCACCCACTCATCCCATTGCCCACATTCTCCCACCTCCTACCATTCACGCCTCCCCAGGTCCGGCCCCACACCTCTACCTCCAACACTCTGGGGTTGTGCCATGCCCACTCACCATTGGAGTTGTAGCCTCGGCACTGGCGCATGGGGTTGCCATGCCGGACGTCCTGCCGCCTGCTCCGCCTGAGAGGAGGCAGGTGGTGACCTGGGGAACCTCCTTGGGCCCCCCTCCCCCCCTAGATCCCCACCTCTTGGAGGATGCTGAGTAGCGGCTGCAGGCCTTGCCATCCCAGGCACAGTATGGGTCGCGGGCCAGGCAGCAGTCAGCACAGGCTTCTCCATACACATCGCACCGGTGCAGGGCCAGATGGGTCACTCCTACAGCTGAGGACACGTAAAGCTGTTGCTGTTGGGGGGACAGAGAGGACAGGGTAAGATGCCCCCTGGCCACATGGCCTTGTCCCCTGTACTGGGAGCAGTGGGGACCCTGCATCCCAGAGCCACTCAGGGGCACCCGTGGGCCTCCTCGATGGCCACTGTCATGCTATGGTGGCAACAGGCATCCAGGATGCCCTAGTCCCCAAATCTAGCCACACGTCACTCACCCTCTTGGAGGAGATGGTCATCATCTTGATGGGTGCTGGCACCTAGATGGGAGCAGGAGTGAAGGACATGGAGTGAAGCACAGAGTGCATCCCCCATGCCCACACCAGTAGCTGGGGGGCTACAAAGGCAGCTACAAGAGTCAGCAGGAAGAGGGACAATGTTGTGGGTCTCCCTGGAACTGCCCATGAGACTGGTTGGTGTCCCAACAGCTCCAGGGCTGGGACAATGACACTTGGTGGAGGTGGTGTCCCATCAGTTCCGGGCACAGGGTTAGCCAAGGATGCTCAGCAGCAGCTGTAGGATAACCCAGCCCTTACCTTGAACACCTCGATCTCCTCCAGCATCAGCTCCTCTGTCTCCATGTCGTCCCGGGGCAGCACAATGACTTTCTGCACCGTGCCCCGATCTGCAAGACACCAGGGTGCCTGGACGCTCAGTGCCACCAGCTGGGCACCCGTGCCCTCCCCTCCTGGGAATGGGGTCCTTGATGGGGCCAGGAAGGACCCCCCATGCCCATCTTCATCTGTCTTGGTTGTGTTGTGACACTAAGGTCACCACTCACAGCTAGGGGCTGCCACTGCCCAGGACAGGGGGACAGCAGCTGGGATAGGCACTGGGTTTGGGAAAGACCAGGATAGATCATGGTGGCCCTTGGACGGGCATTAAGGAAGGGGAAGCATCAGGATGGACAATGGTGGCCCTGATGTGGTAAATGAGGCAGGAGGGCCATGGAAAAGATCAGGCTGGATGTCTTAGGATGGACACTGTGGCACAGAAAGGACCGGGCTGGATGGCGCTGTCCTAGGATGGGCACCAGGGCAGGGGACAGGCCATGACACCCCCAGGGTCCACGGCACGGGGGTCTCAGCCCCTCGCCCTGCTCCACCATGGAGCAGAGGTGCCAGCAGAGGCACCCAGCCCCGGCAGTGCCCATGCCCTCTGAGGCCGCGCTGGAGCATGCTGCGTTCTCTGCGGTGCGCGGCGTGGGTACCTGTGCCCAGGAAAAGCACCTCATAGCGCCCATCTGCCGCGTCCACCTGGTCAACAGCGATGGTGGTGAAGCGGTAGTTGACGTTGGTGCGCACAACCAGAGGCTGCCGGTGGGCCGGGTAGACGGAGTGGTACATCAGAGGGTGCGAGCGCATGAAGTTGATCACTTCGTCAGGGTAGTCCTTGGTTGATTTCATGGAGGGTGTGAAGGTCCCCCCCGGGCACTGCGGGCAGGCAAAAGGCATTGGTGGGGTCTCCAGTGTCCTGGGATTATCGTCTCCATGAGTGCCAGAGGTCTTACTCACAGTGCCCGGCCGGGGGTAGGGCATTTTGCCCGTGTAGGGCATCCACTGGTAGTTGGGGCCCTCCTTGTGCGCAAAGGGCCCGTTGAACACCATGCGGATGTCGGCCATGGAGTAGACGCAGACGGCCGAACCCTTGAACACTGACCTGGCAGGAGGAGCAGCGCAGCCTCAGGGACGTGTGCCACCTACGTGCTGACACCGCCAGCATCCCCACCTCACCCCACGCCCACTTCAGCATCAACAGGACCTCTACCCACCTCGACAAAAAGTCCCCATCCCCAGGGACCGCCACGCCGCAAGGGCACCGCACTCACCCCGATGCGGAGAAGACAGCGTAGATAACAGGATTCTTGGTGTCCTGCGTCTGCTGGATGAAGACGTCCTCTTGGGACAGAAGGAAGAGCATGTTACCCCCAGGGGATGGCTGGGGACACCCGCGTGGGTGGGCTATCCCATGGTGGGGCAGCAATGGAATTCTCAGCCCTCCCAAATAGACAGTGCGCCATGTCCCCTCCCCAGGGCGCGGGGGTGCAGATGGAACATCGGGGTCACCCAGTGCCCTCCCACGGAGCCCACGCACTCACGAAGCTCATCAAAGTGCGTCTCGATCCCATCGGGTCCTGGCACGGAGCAGACAAGCCGGGCCTTCAGGAAGGTGCTCCATTTGTTCACCAGGCAGCAGTGTCCCCCATCATCGTTCTGTGTCAGAGGGACTCAGCACTCAGCCCCACACACCCCACCACCAGCCCCTGCCTGCACCCCGCCGCCCCACTGCACACACCAGGCAGATGCGCCCGATGCGGGAATAGACCCCGGGGCTGAGCGGGGCATCTGCCGACTTCTCCCGGAAGAAGAAGTAGAGTTTGTCATCATTCCTCTCGCTGCTGTCAGGGATGAGCTGGGCACGGACGAAGGCAGGGTCTGCAAGGGCACGACGCAGTGCTGTCAGCCTGGGAACACCCACAGCCCCCGCTGCTGCAAAGCCACCAGTGTGATGGCTTCCCCTCGCCATCCATCAGCCTGTGCCCAGCCAGTGCTGACAGCTCCCCCTCCTCGATCCCTGCCCCGGCAGCCCTCACGCCCAGCAGGACCACCCCATCTGCTCTGCTCTGTTTATTCAGCTGCAGCTCTGGGGCCGGGGGTGCTCTATGGGGGCAGGAAGAGCGCTCAGGGTCACCGACTACGGGGACACGGTTGAACGCTCAGCTCTGTGAAAACCCATACACAGGCTCTGGCAGAGGCGGCGCTGCCTCTCACCAGCTGAGTGCTCCCACCACTCTGCAAAGCCCCAGCATGTCTGTCACCATGCCCCATAGAGGTATCCCTCTGTCCATCTGCTCTAGATTTCCATCCATCCATCCATCCATCCATCCATCCATCCATCCATCCATCCATCCCTTCCTCTCTCCACCTATCCGTCTATCATCCATCCATCTGTCCACTCATACACCCACCCATTCATCCTTCATCTCTCCACCCACCTGTCACTCATTCATTTGCCCATCCATCTATACATCATCCATCCATCAATCCATCCGTTTGTCATCTGTCCATCCAACCATCCGTCCATCCACTCACCCACTCTCCATCCATCCATCCATCCATCCATCCATCCACCCACCCATCATCCATCCACCCATCCATTCACCACACCTGCATCAGTCCATCCCCCCTCCCACGCCACCATCCATGCACCTGCCCCTGGCTGCCACCTCTGTGGGCAGGATGCAGCGGGACACCACCTATCTCACCCCTATGGTCAGAGCCATGGGATCCCCAGGGAACCTGGGCAGACGACACCCCATACCAACCGTTGAGCCAGCGTGAATTGTACTGGTCTGTCCTCATGGCCGTCTGCTTGCCCATAGTGCGAAAGATGGCTGCATCAGTGCCCATGAAGTCGATGTAGACCCCGGCATAGAGCTCTTCATCTGCAGAGGGAAGGGATCAGGCCCCCAGGTCCCTGCACCTTCTCCCATCGCCCCATCGAGCCCTGGCCAGGAGTCAGCAGGCAACCAGGAGATGCTGCCTATGGCCAACCCGGAGAGCACTACCAGTCTGCAAGGAACCCCCAGACAGTGCCTGGTGCCCGAGTGCCTGCAGCAGTGGGAACCAGCTACTCAGGGACATTGGGGTGATGTGGGCAATGTCCCCTCCACCCAGCCCTGGCAGCCACAGGACTCACTTATCAATGCAGAGACGGTGTCCACTTTGGGGTCATAAGAACACTTCCCTTTGCCTGACTCCAGCTTGTCCGGCTCTAGGTAGAAGATATAATCCTGGAGAAGGAAGCAGAACAAGGAGCTTGTGACAATTTCCCCCTCCATCCCCATGGCACTTTCTGAGGCAGAGGCCTCTGTGGGATGGAGTGCGGTGGCCGCAGGCGCTGCCAGCAGAGGATGGATGCGGAGGGACCCTGTCGGGGTCTGCAGGGCTCCTGGGAAGCCGAGGTCTGCAGGAGGTGCTCCTCAGTGTATGCTGGGTGCCGCTCCGTGCCCTCCACCATGTAGGTCCATTATTGCTTGCAGGGTTCCTACACTGCTTCCTGGCCCGTCAGTACGGAGGGATGAAGCTGTCACAGGGGCTGCTTGGAGCGCTGGGATCACACCAACTCCAGTCCTTTGCAGGCAGGGTTTGGCTGCAGGCACAGCCAATGAGGAGCCGTCTTCCACCAACATCCACTGGGTGATTCCAGGCCAGCCACCCCCACCACTGGGAGCTGCTCTCTTCGCTGCCACTGCAACAAATTTGGCACCAACCCCTACGCCAGGGTGAAACGAAATCCATTTCCCATAGGCCACGTGGAACCTCCTGCCCTGCCATCCCAGGGCATGCAGGGCCAGACAGGGATGTCCTGCATGTCCCCAGCATGCACAGCAAGGCAGCACCAATGCCCGTACCCTGCGAGCCTCAACGATAGGACAAGCAGGGTCTCCAGAGGACAGGCTGGAGAGCAGTGTGTGGGGCCACCACCATCCTGCTGGCCACCTACAGCAAACCTGGGACAACGGGATGCTAACCACAGGGACACTAGCCATGGGGCTGCTGGCCTTGGCTATGCTAACCTTGTAGATGCCAGCTGTGAGGATGCTAGCCATGGGGATGCTGGCCGTGGTGACAGCAGCCATGAGGAGGTTAGCCACAGGGATGTTGGCCATGGGGATGCCAGCTATGCAGATGCTAGTCATGGAGACACTAGCCATGGGGATACTGGATCCATGGGGACGCTAGTCATGGGGACATCAGTGGTGAAGATGCTGGCCATGGGGATGCTATGCTGATGCGAGCCATAGGGACAATAGCTTTGAGGGTATCATCCATGGGGACATCATGGTGAAGACAGCCATGGGGACGCTAGCTGTGGGTACACTCGCCACAAGGATGCCAGCCACAGGACGGCAGCTGCTTGAGGCTTTTCCTCTCCCCATGCATCCCTTGCTGCAAGACTTGCTCATGCCAGCTTCTCCTGGCCCATGGGCACCCAGCCCAGCACCTAGAGGTGGGCACAGCCCCGCTGGGACACCTCACTTTTGCCATCCTCACTGCCACACCACGTCTCTGTTGCCGCCACAAGCTTCTCCATCCCCAGCCCTGGTGGCAACCCCTCCGTGGGGATGAGCCACATCACCTCCCCACCGGGCAAGCTGTGAGCTGAAAGAGGTGCTTCATTAGCACTGGTGCTTCCCCCACTGGCGATCAGAAATGCATCCAGCCCCAGCACGGGGCAGGAGGTGCCTGTGGCAGAGCTGGTGGCTGAGAGCATCACACTGTGCTCTCCTAATCTGTGCTGACGGGGATGTCCCTTTCAGAGAGGAGGGGATGCAGCAGGGACAGAGACAGGCAGGACCTGTCTGTGCGCCTACACGTGCCCCGTCCCATGCACTGACCCATGTTAGTTCAAGGGGAGACACTGTCAGGGCAGGCTGGATGCTGGCTGTCCTCAGAACCTGGAGATGTCACCTCCCTGACTCCACTGATGGGACGAGGCCCCCTCCCCAGGCAGGGCAAAGCAGATGGATGCTGGCCAGGCAGCTGCTCAGCAACATTTTTGTAGACCCTACCAAAACACCTCCTGCACACGGCTCTCTTGAGCCCCCTGCCTCTGCTGACACATGGATTTGCAGGGACACAGCAAGCCTGGAGACAGGCTGAGGGGTGACAGCCACCCCTGACAGTGTCCCCTTGGGGACGAGGAGGAAAGAGTTAGTGAGAGCAGGAGAGAAGAGACACCGGGCCGGCCGCCGCAGAGCGCTTTGCAGAGAGGAGGGGAGGCAGTGGGGGGGCCACAGCAAGGGGCTCCCAGCCCAGGAGCTGCCGGTGGGAAGGAGGAGCCCGCAGCTCCAGTGCGAGCCGGGCACAGCGGCGGCGGGCCCTCAGACCCGTTCCCACCTTGCTTTCTGCTGGTCTCGGGCTGTGGGGGCCGTCGGCGGCTCTGCTCTCCCGGCCTCCCGGCTGGAGGGGCTGGCTCGGCGGAAAGCCCTGGGGAGAAGGAGCGGGGCACAGAGTTAGCACCGGGGGGGGGGACGGGACCCCCGGGCTGGGGGCTGCGGGATGGTGCTGGCAGCCTGTCCCCATGGCACCACGCGTGGCACCGTGCTCTCCGCTGGCTCTGCAGAGACATAGAGCCTCATCCCCAGGGCTGTCCGATGCTGTCTTCAGTGCGCATCCCTGATCATCTCCGAGTGCTGTGACAGTGAAATGCCACTGGCAGTCCCAGGCTGGAGCAGTCTGACCCTCTCCTTGTGGCAGCGGTGGAGCACTGGGCTGCCCCATCCTCATGCAGCACCACATCTCCCTCGGCTTGGCTTGCTCCAAGCAGGCAGCACTGCCCTCGAGGACAGGACACAGGGGCAGAGGTCACCCAGGTAGCACACCCTCATGTCACCTAAAACTTCTTCCACTGCACATCCGACCCAGCGTGTGGGGCTCCACCACCTCTCTCTCATGTCACGCTGTGCTCATCAGGGCAGAGTGCTGTTCTCCCTCGTTGGCATTCAAGCATCCCATGGGACATGCCACCACTGTCCCTGCTCACTCATGGCACCATGCCACCACGTTTCTCCTTGTGGAATGCTGGCACTGGAGTGGTGCAGGGCACATCCATGCCAAGGGGCTCCACGCAGCAGCACATCCCCTGCTGGATCCGAGTAGGGCTGGTGTGGGGTCCAGTGGATCCCGGTGCAGAGAGAAGTCCTCACGCTGCAGAACAGTCTCGGCCATGCTCAGCCTCACCTCGCTGGAGCTCAGCCTGCCACTGTCCCCCAAGCTTCCTGGCACTGGCCCCAGGATGTGCCCTCCTGCACGGGCACCACCGCAGCCCCCGTCCCCCCACCCCTTACCTGTGCTTTGCGCCCACGGTTGATGAAGGCGCAGATGGGGTTGTAGGCGCCGGTGCCACACACATAGAGGTGAGTCCGGTTCCAGGGCTGGATCAGGCGGATGAAGTTGCCACACTCCCCCTGGGAAGGAGAGGATGGTGGCAGCTATGCAAGGCACCAAGGGCACCATACACAGCAGGATCCTTGGGCACCATCCCAGCCATAACTTGGGGTCCATCCCCCAGAGAAAGAGCTGGGAAGGCAGGAAGGAGGCCATGGAGCCAGGCGGGCAGGAGGCTGGCATAGGGCACGGGGCTTGTGCAGGGCATGAGGTGGTGTGGGTCACAGGTTGGCATAAGCCATGGGTTCATATAGACCATGGGCTGGTGTAGATCATGGGTTGATGTGGGCCACAGGTTGATGTGGGCCATGGCTTTGGCGCACCTGAGGGCACAGCCCGGGCAACGGGATGAAGATTTGAGGAGAGCTCTGCCCAGCTGGGACAGAAAGGACAGAAGGACACGGTCACACCCGGGACTGTCGCCCCTGTCTCAGCAAGTCCAAGACATGGTGAACCCTGGCTGTGGCTTTTCCAAGGGAGGACATGAGGGCACGAATAGCCATCAGCACAGTGGCCACCAACCCCTTGCTGTTCCCAGAAGCGGGTTCATGGTGGCCATCAAAGCCTTGGGGATGGCCGCGGCAACCAACGGCACAGGGACTCGAAAGTCACCAACAACCCAAGCAGGGCCCCAGCAGGATGCAAGCCCTCCACTCGCTGGCTAACACTCACATTGCTGTTCTTGCCCGACAAGATGCACTCCTCAATCCTCTGCTGAGAGGCAGGCCAGTGGATCTGCGGAAACACGGGAGATGAGGAGCAGGGCTGCTGGCCCCGCGCCGTCCCATCCCATGGAGGTGGCCCACGTGGTAACAGCTTACGATGAGGGGCTCGCGGTTGATGTCGTGCAGGTCCAGTGAGAGGACGTAGTCCTTGCTGCCCACATACATGCGGTCGTGGTCCTCGTCTTTCAGCAGGATGCGGTAGTCACTGGAGTTGAGCAGGAAGTTGAAGAAGTGTGCGGTGCCGGTGGCCTTCAGCTCTGCGGGGCCAATGGGCACACATCAGCACGCCGGCGTGCCCACAGCCAACGCTCCCCAAACCTCTGCCATCTGCCCTCTGCTCCTGTCCCCCGTGCAGAAGCATCCCCATGTCCAGGCCCCTGGGGACCGGGGCCCCAAAACCCAACTGGTGGGGAAGGGGGAGCAGAGCCCCCAGCCCGCACCCCCCCTTTGGGAGTTATTTTTAGCCTGAGTGTGGGAGAAACGAGTGAAAGAGGATAATGAGGGTCATGAATATTCACAAGTGCAGCGAGGCAGCCAGATGGAAGGCAGAAGTGCTGCAGATGATGTGGGACGGCGCCAAGAAGCACGCAGCAGGGGCAGGGCACAGCCAGACGGGGGGGGCTGCACCCCACCTTCCTGCAGCCAGCACAAGGCATGGGATGGAATGCCCAATGGGTGCCACCATCAGATGCCACCTCCACCAGAATGCATCCCCATCTGCCAGTGCTGTGGTGGCTGCGTTGGGGCTGGCAGCCCCGGGCACGAGGCAGGATTCCTCTGTCCTGCTCTGGGAAGCTGCACTACGGGACGTTCCCCCCAGCCCCAGGTGGGATGAGATGGGACACAGTCCTTCCCTGAGGGATGTGTCCCTATCCCTGTCCCCATCCCTGTTCCCATCCTTTCCACTGGCACAACGGAGTCGGGGCCGCCTCTGCGCCTCAGCGATCACAGTGGGGAACGGAAATGCCCCCATGACCCCGCACCGCACACCCTGCTGCTGATGGACAGGCAGGTGAGCCCACGCTGTGACCTCTGGCCCCCTGCACTGAGCACCCCATTACAGCCCCCAGCCCCGGGTGCCCGGTGGGGCCGCTGGTTAGTCGATGCGCCCAGCAAGCACAGCCCACTGCTGCTCATCCCCCCCTTAATCCCCTTTTAATTGCCCCATTCCACACAGGTGGCCTCCATGGGGACAGGGGACCGAGCATCCCCCACAGGGTGGGCTGATCCGTGCCCATCCCACACCGCTGCTATGTGGCCGGGAGCATGCGATGTGATTACATCCCCCACAAAGCACCCCAAAAAGCAGAGCCGGGTGCTGCGGGACCCCAGAAAGCAGAGGGAGCAAAGGGTTAATCCCATCCGGGCCCTGCGGCCACCTCCCCAGGTGCTCCATCACCCATCCGCTGTGCTGCGAAGCCAATTACACCCGCTCTCACCTAATTAGTTTCTAATTACGGGCTTGTAGTGCATTCAACATAATTAGCATGTAAATTACACGCCGTGTTTATATTCAATAAGCGCTCTGCCCGCTCCTGGCAGTGCGGATGGAGCGCCTTTCGGGAGCCCTTCTCTTGATTTTAATCAGGGGGAATGAATTTAATTCACGTGCCGACGGAGCCGCGGGGCGGCGCAGGATCGGGGGCCCGGCCCCACATGGAGCATCCCCTATAGCCCCACGGCCACCAGGCTCCCATTGCGCGCCAGGATTCGGGCGATCCAAAATCCCCACGTCCAAAATGGGGGACGGGGGGACCACAGGGACAGGGGTTGGTTTGTCCCCTCTGCATTGAACCCACGTGCTGTCATCGGGGCGATCAAAGCGCGGGTGGGTCGCCCCAGGAAAGCGGAATTGCTTATTTGTTTGAGCGTCACTCCGCTACCCCTTGATGGGTTATTTATGATGTAATTAAGTTAATTACATGTAATAAGAGAGTTTCCGTGGCCCCCAGCCAAGCTCTTTTCCCATTTAGCCGCTCACAGGTGGTAGGGAGCCGCAGGAGCGCGGCGGGGGCTGCGGGATGGGATGGGAACGGCTCTGCTTTGATCCCCGGTGCCACTGCGGGGACAGGGATGGGGACAGGGACAGCCCCACACCCCAGCAGGGACAAGGGACAGGTGCCACGGCGCCCAGATCCAACCCCACATCAAAGCGGGGCCGGCCCCATGCCAGGCGCTGGAGCCCAATCCCCCCATTGGCGCAGCCTCCCTTCCCCCCCTCAAAGAAAAAGCAGAGTTGGGTTTTCTTTTTTTTTTTCAGCCAAAAGTGCTGATTCATCCCCAGGCAGGAGGGACTGGGACTCTGCCTGTAAAGAGACCCCATGCCACGGAGCCTGGAGAGGGATGGATGCTTCCCTGTGTGACCCCACCCAAGAAGCAGCAGGGGACCATGGGGGACCCCCGGGGATGGAGGAGGAGCAGGGACATAGGACACCCCACAATGAGGATACGGGACACCCCACAGTGAGCATCAGGGTAACACTGCCACGGCCACATCCTCAGCAGCAGGGAGCTGCTTGTCAGCAGCAGGAAAGCCCCGAACCGCCCCAAAACACTTCCCCCAAAGGGCTCCCGTGCAGCTTTCCCCACTGAGCATCCCACAGCCACAGCACGGGGTCACATCCCGCCCATCAGACGGACATCCCCAACCTACAGCCCAACAGAGCCCCATGGAAACCCATTCACTGAGTGTCTCAGCTGGGTGTGATGCCCCATAACCCCACTGCTGCCCCACGCCGTGCCTTTTCCAGGCAGTTTGCCACCCGCCATGAAGGCGGTGGGGAAGGAAGCGGCTCAGATTGTTGCAGGCAGGGGGCCGCCAGCTGAGCCAAACCGATCCATCCCCCCTCCCTCCAGCAGGACCAAATTAGGGGCTGTTCATCACCGAAAAGATAGGAGGAACGGGAAAATACTACAAAGGTGGTGGTGGCAGAGGGGATGGGTGCTGCACAGCCCTTGTCCCCACCGTGTCCCCCCATCTGGCCGTGTTTATCGGCAGCCACCGCATCGTGCGCCCCACAGCTGCAGCAGCTTAGCCGGGAGCCGAGCTGCCATCTGCCACCGATGTCCCCAGTGGGGCAGGGAAACTGAGGCAGGGCACGGGCTGCGCTCTGGGATGTGGCTATTATTACCATTACTAAACTGAGTTTTTGGGTTCTATTTTTTCCCACTAAAAGGTGGGAAGCGGCCCCACGGGGATGGCTCCCAGAGGTGACAGCAGGGATGGAGGCTTTGAAGCGCAGCCCTGACCCTGTATGCCTTCCTCCCGCTGACGCACCGCATCCTCTCCATCACCCTGGAGCTGACGTCCCGGTGCCCGGCGGAGGAAACCGGAGCAGAGGGGGCAGCAGGATGCGCCCGGCACGGGGGGAAATCGCTCACAAGCAAGGAGGTGATTAAAAATATCCACCCTATTTCTGGCCGGCATGGCGCTGGGAAGAGCTGCTGGCAACGCAGGGCGGCCCTGCAGCCTCTCCCTCTTCCAGGGCAGCACAGGATCGCGCTGTTCTTTCCATGCTGGTCACCTTCCTGCCCGGCACCAGGAAGGCGGTGACAAGAGGGTCCCCCCGGTCCCAGCCGCGGCAGGGACGCAGAGCCAGCCCCGTGACACCACAGCCCGTCCTTCTTTGTGTGCTTTCCCCGAAACGCCCCACGCATGACAGAATTTCGCCGAGGATGACGCAGGGCCTCGGGGGGTTGCAACACACGGCGCTTCCTCCCCGTGCCGGGAGGATGCTGCGCCCATCCCTCTGTGTAACCTTCCCAGCAGCACCTTATCCCCTCGTTCCCATGCCCAGCAGGCAGCCTGCCCCTCGCCCCTGTGTGCTGCCGTAGCACCGGCAAAAACGTGCACAGGGAACACATCACCCCACGACGCGATGGAATGTTCGGAATTAATTCGTGCCCAGGGCTCACCGGGTGGCAGGGGCAGGTCTCAGCTCCCCCAGAGCCTTCCCATGGGATCTGGTCCCCCAGGGAGGGGGAAGCTGGGACGAGGCACAGGACCGTGCAGAGCCGCAGGGGCAGCAGCTCTGCGCCGGGCAGGCACCGCTCCTGCCTCTCGCCCGGGCTTGTCCTGCTGCCTCATTCCAGGGATTTTCGTGCTGAGGCACAATCCTGGCTGCGTTTGGGGCTGCTACCGGCCGGGCTCTGCACACTGCAGGGGCTCTGCTCTGCTCCCCACCTGCAGAGTGCCCAGCCCACATCCAAGCCCCCATTTGCCTCTCAGCACCCCTCTCCCTGGCTGTGAGTGCACATTTTGGGGTGTCCCCGTTGCTCTGCACAGTGGGGACAACACATGGTGCAGCCCCACACGGCTCCCAGGGCGGAGGATGGGGACATTCTGGCTTCAGCCCCGCTCCCAGCAGGATAACAAAAGCCAGCACCCACCTCCATGTTCCCACCACCCTCCATAGAGTGTCCCCAGCCAGGGACAAGGCGGGACCACCAGGTGGGCACAGCAGCGCCCATGGGACCAGCACACATTGCAGGGTCTGCACTGCCCAAGTCGTGAATTGGGTTCTGCTCCTCTGCTTCTGCAACCCAAAGCCTTGCACTCAGTGGTCAGAAATGCCAGACCTCCCCATAATGCCAGTGTCAGGGCTGCACCGTGGGTCCCAGATCTGGACCCGCACCCCTTGTTGGCTCAGGCACTTAAGGGTTAATTAACCCCCTTCCCTCCCACTCCCACCCCCCCCTTCCCGCCGGCCCCCCGCCAGCTCCGGGCACTAATACCGGCGCGGCTGCAAGCTGCTGTCTGGAGCCGGCAGCCGGGGGCCCCCCCGGGTGAGGATTTAGGGTTGGGCACCCCACAGGGCTGCAGATCCCAGCGGTGACCCTATACAGCTCAGGGGGTGGCGTGTCCCCCCCGCCCCCGTCCCCGTGGCTTACCTTTGAAGGAGAGCTGCACCCTGGGGGTGGGGGGCACGCCGTCCTTGCCGTGGGCTGCCCGCCAGCCCAGGGTCAGCAGGGTGGCCCAGAGCAGGACGGTGGCCACGGGCATGGTGGGGGCACGCTGGGGGCAGTCCAGGGGGAGCACGCCTGGCAGAGAGGGACAGCGAGGCGGGCGTCAGGGGGGGATGCCACAGCGAGGAGCGCGGCCAAGCCCCACTGACAGCACGGGAGGGGGCATAAATGGGGAGGGGAGCACAGAGCTGGGGGGGATGGGCTGAAGGGTGAGGCTGCGGCGTGCACCCAGGTGAGCCGTGTCCTCCCCCGGGTGCTGCCCCCCATCCCCTCCCAGCCCTGAGCGCAGTGCAGAGCCGGGCTCACATCTTTCCAACAGGAGGGAAATCTGGACTTCATTATTCCGCAAGCGAACACACACACACCAAAAAAAAAAAGGAGGAGGAAAGAAAAGAAAAAAAGGAAAGGAAAAAAAAAAAAAGGATTTTTTTTCATAAATAAAAGAAGAAGAAGAAGGAAAAAAAAAAACAGGAAAAAAAAGAAAGAAACCACGCTGCGTGCCAGGCAGCTGGGCTCCCCGGGGCTCCGCACGGAGTGGGGCCACTGAGCTGCCTCCAGCGAGGCACACACGCACCGCCCCGCTGTCCCCACAGCTTGGGGACCTCCGGGGACACGCGGCGGACCGGGCACACACCTCGGGGCTGCGGACCCCGGCTC